>JAUTDX010000572.1:0-67500 GCA_030844895.1 Ambrosia x helenae
AACTCTCTAAAATTTGGGATCCAGCTAAAATTTTGCGCCTAAAACATCACCTAGAGAATTAAAACGCAATTTCCTCGACTCAAAGCGCAAATGCATCGCCTCGCCTAAAAAATGGGCCTAGGCGCAAGAGGCGATGGCTTTTAACAACTACGGTCTAGAGTTGTTGACAGGGACATGAAGTAATCTTAGTTATTTAGATTTTTTTTTGTTTTGTTTTGTTGGTTGATTAAGTACACCCCACAGATGCTTAAAATAACGCACAGCACGAAGGCAAGAACTTTTTCTTTTCTAAACAAAGTTTGTTAAGTTGGAAGATCTCATTTATTAAATATTCGGGACCGTATTTTTTGTATTTTGGGTGATCCATGTGATATCCTCAATCTTTTAAACGTGCAAACTTTCTAAAGATGATTGGAGTTTGATCTCATATTAGATTTTGATGATGTGGGTGCTATTACTTGTAGTAAGTTTTCTTTTGCATATTAAGTTAAACGTATAGAATGGTATAGCCCGGTGCTTTTTAAAGCAAACACAGGACAAATAATCACCAAAACGTGTGCAGAGGGAATAGTTTTTAGAATGTTGTATGTCATCATTCATAATTACCATGTAGTTAATTGTAAAAAAAAGTTATAGAGATTAAGATGGTTGGCTTCTTATGGGTGCAAACAGGTCTAAACTCCCGCTCTTTTGAATTGGGAAGTATTGATGTAATTTCCATTTTCCTGCCCTGTAATGCTGTTTGTCTTGTTTGTATCTCGCTCCTAGCTAGCTCTTATCCTTAACGTAATCGCCGTTCAAAAAAAGTTAATCTTACAAAACAGCATTCTTACACTCGTCAGTTGCAGCTATTATATTTCTTAACATAAACTAGTGACATTCATTTAACATCAGCTCATGTTAAATATAGATCACGAATTATAATAAATTGCACCATTAATGGAAGTGATGTGATGAATCTGAGACCTTAGTTTGAGTTAATATTCTTCCTTTCTAACATTCGTCGGTTACAGGCAATTATATTTCACAGCAAAATTAGTGACGTTCATTTAACATCAGTTTATGTTATATATAAATCACTGATTACATTTGTGGCCTGAAGCCATATATTGCATCATTAATGGAAGTGATGATATGAATCTGAGACCTTTATTTGAGTTGATATTCTCCCTGTACGGCAAATTATTTGAAAATGTGTTCTTTGGGCGTGTCTAGTGGTGTCTAGGTTTATGCTTTTATGTATTTTTACCATGGTTTTTTGACCACTGTGTTTTCACGTATGTTTTCAAATTGGTGCATTCAAGGTTACACAATGATGATGTTGATATGACTATGTTTGGCAAATTGATTTGGTGAAATAGATTGTAGTCATTGGGTGAAGGAACTTACTCGCCTTCGAGGGTACTCGGATCAAATGGTGGAGGATGCAAATGCTGTCATATTTACCTTTGGTTCTTATCGGCTTGGGGTAAGAAAGTATTTGCGTAAAATATTATAGTAGTAAATAATATGAACCGAATTACTGTTAATACAATACATGTTGGCGTTTACTTGTTCTACCAATGATACTAAATTGTTTTAGGTGGAAGTGGGTCAATTTGGGTTATATATAATCTCTAACAGAGTAAACAGGTTAAACGGGCCAAATTAAAAAGGGTTTGCTAACAATAGCCTTAAGGTTATTGTCAACAACTACGTTATAATTAATTTACCTAAAAAGGTAATTGATTTCTTTTTTTAATAAACATATCAACCAAACCTATACATTCTACCAACTTTTTCCCCACTATTCCTACTTTTCCTCCTTGTCATTTAAAAAGATTGTTATAAAAAAAGAATAATTTAAGATACATAACTAAAAGGTAGTTGTTAAGAATAGTTGTTAGCATCTCCCATAAAAAAAATAGCTTAAAAGGAACGGGTTGAACTTCTAAATTATATTATGATAAAATTATACCATTAGCAAAATAATATATATATTTTTGTAATCATATGTAGCACAATATTTTTTAAACTTAAGTTTTTGGGACAGTATTTCACGTAACTTGACGCGGCCTTTACCAAAATTATTGTATTGAGCCGGAGCTATTTTGATCCATTATCCAGCCTGCCTATTTTGGCGCATCTCTAGTTTGGGTAATAAAAGCTAACCCAATCTGTATTTTTTATATTCTAAATTCATGCACAATTGTTCGTTGTTTAGTTTTTTCTATATTGCAATGTTCCAATAAGAGGCTCGTTATTTTATTATTTATGGTTTTGTTCTCCTACTTTGGTGTTAGGTTCATGGTCCTGGGGCAGACATTGACACCTTGTGTGTTGGGCCATCTTACGTGAATCGAGATGTGAGTCTTCATATGATTTAATTTGTTCTTTTCTTCATTGTTGACAACGGCATTGAAGCTAGTATGATTTGTTGTAACATTCTCACTATTCTATACGTTCTTAACAGAACTGTACTTCAGAAAAAACACACATGCTATTCTGGATTTCTTACTCTTTTCCTCGACATTTCAGGAAGATTTCTTCTTTGGTTTGCATGAGATGTTGACAAAAATGGAGGAAGTTACTGAGCTTCAACCGGTTCCAAGTGCTCATGTTCCGGTTATGAAATTTAAGTTTGAGGGGATATCTATTGATCTTCTTTATGCTAGTATTTCTCGTTTAGTCGTTCCTGATGTAAGTTGGTTTAATTTTGAAAAATCAGCTTGAGGTTCGATTTTGACACGCATACTTAAAAAGAGATTGACATGGGTTATATATTTTTTTTCAAGTGGTTGGTCGAACCGGGTCGAAAATTAGGAAACGGGTCGAAAATTGCGTCTAAATTCTTATAACCTTTAAAATTGTTTGTTAAAAAATATTTAGATTACATGTTAACATTGTTGTGTTCTAATCATGTTGTACTTTAATTATTTATAAAAAAATAGGAAAAAAGGAACAAAAATGATGGTGCATAACTGCATACCTTGGGCTATAACTCATGCCTTAGATTGATTTTATATGTTTTTTAAACAGGATTTGGACATTTCTGATGTTTCGGTGCTGTATAATGTTGATGAGCCAACGGTTCGTAGTCTTAATGGCTGCAGGGTTGCTGACCAAATTCTTAAACATGTTCCAAATGTTGAGGTGACTGTTGATGATTGTTGTTTGTTGTTGCTTCAAAAGTTTCCGCTTACATCCGTGTCTTTTCTTTTTCCTTATGAAATTTAGCATTTCCGTACGACACTTCGTTGCTTAAAGTTCTGGGCTAAAAGGCGAGGTGTTTATTCAAATGTAAGTGGTTTTGCCGATATGTGTTTTTATTATGATGGCAATTTTGATCATAGGGGTGGATTTGGGTTAATGTTTTATGACGTTTTGGCTCACATCTTGTCTAACTATGTCAGGTGACTGGGTTTCTTGGTGGAGTAAACTGGGCCCTACTTGTTGCACGGGTATGTCAATTTTATCCAAATGCTGTTCCCAGTATGCTGGTTTCTCGATTTTTTAGGGTATATACACAGTGGCGATGGCCAAATCCGGTCATGCTTTGTGCTATACAAGAGAACGAGGAGCTTGGATGTACTGTGTGGGACCCACGTAAGAACCCCAAGGACAAAACTCATCATATGCCGATCATAACACCTGCTTACCCATGCATGAATTCTAGTTATAATGTCTCCATTAGCACACTTCGTGTTATGACAGAGCAATTTCAATTTGGTAATCGGATATGTGAGGTAAGAGGATGCCACCTCTAGTGTTTAGTGTTTACTTTCGGTTGGCTGGCGTACTAGTTTATGACTGTTATTGACATTTTTCAGGAAATAGAACTTAATAAAGCCCAGTGGCCCATGCTTTTTGAACCGTACATGTTCTTTGAGAGCTACAAAAACTATTTACAAGTTGACATAGTTGCTGCTGACCCAGATGATTTACGGGCATGGAAAGGTTGGGTAGAGTCTCGTTTGAGGCAGTTGACCTTGATGGTAATGTCTAATCCTTCAAATAGTTATCTCTTGATGGTGATGGTTTTGGTTCCTTTGGTTACGATTAAGTACTAGTACCTATAGGCGGTTAGATGGGAGGTTAGGCGGGTAGAAACGGTTGAGTTGAAACTGGTAAATTCTTGTCTAGTTGAAACGGTTACAAAGGGTTGGGTTGAGCGCCGTGAACACTTGTGTACTTTTTTAGAAGTATTTTGTATAATTTATATACAAAAGGCCGGTAAAATGGTTTGGGTTGAAAGTGGTAAGTTTTTTATGGAATAATATCAATCATCCTCTTGCTTTTTTATTTTTATTTTCTATTTTGATTACGCAGATTGAGCGAGACACACAAGGGAAGCTGCAATGCCATCCTTACCCTCATGATTATATTGACCCATCAAAACAATGTTCACACAATGCTTTTTTTATGGGATTACAAAGAAAACAAGGCGAAATAGTTCAAGAAAATCAACAATTTGATATCCGTGGTACAGTTGAGGAATTTAGGCATTCAGTTAATATGTACATGTTTTGGAAGCCTGGGATGGAGATTTACGTTTCTCATGTTCGTAGAAAGCAAATCCCATTATACGTATTTCCGGATGGTTATAAACGGGCCCGAATTCCGCGGTCCATGAATCATCATCAGCCTGTTAGCGGTTCAGCTTCTGCTGAGAAACCGACTTTAAAGAGAAAGGGTGAAGGTCATGTGGAGAGAGAGAGTCCCCAAAGAAGAAAGTCAGTTAGCCCCATCCCGATCACGAGCCCGTTCATGAGCCCGCAGAGCCGTGGTTCAGACTCTTCTGATATGTATAGCCATTCGTTAGCTAATGGGCCGGAACCTGAGAGTAATTTTAAGAGTGAGGAAGTTGGGCTTATTGGATGTAGTCCGGGGTCTAGTATAGTTACAAATGAGGAAGTCGGGACCGAAAAAACAAGTCTTGGAAGCAGCACTCAGGATTCAAGTGAAGAAGATTCTCACTCGGCTGTAGATAAGTTGTCGGGGGATCAAATCCAGGTGTTTGAAATTGAGGTTTTGTTTTTCAAATTATATATTTCCCATCAAGTATATATTATCTTCCGGTTTTTTATTGTTTGAAAAAAGAAGGATTATTGCAGCTTTTGTCATACCAAAAAGATGAGGACCGGTTTACTTTCTGTTTCAGTTATTCAGAAAGCTTTTTATTTTCAACTTGATTTAATATTTAAAGACCTAACATTTTTTTTTTCCGGTTGATTTTGTGTTATGAAGCCAATGCTGAACTCGGGATGCTACTAAATTCATTAGGTGCAACTGAATTAGAGCAGAAAACCGGTTATGAGGCAAGTTTTTAAATTCTCAGCATTATCCTTTCTTAGATGTTGTGACATTTCGACCTGTTTTCGTAAAGTTGGGATAACTTTTGCTGTTAAGCGGTCAAAGGAACAATGTTTAGAAAAAAACCTGCTAAAATATTTTTTCAAGTTTTAGGACCAAGTTGGGTCTGAAATCGGGCTTTGGTACCATTAGTTTACTTATGTTGGTAGGCCTTAGGCTCCTATTTTATACATTAGTTGCTTATGAAACTAAATAAAAACAAATGGAATTACGTTTGCAGACGCTACATAACTTTTTTTCGTCAAGGCCTTCCATATATTTTGTAGACAACCCATGTTTTAATTTGGTTTCGTTTCTATCAGTTCAGACTTTAAGGCTGCCGAGAAATTAAATGACGTTAACTGAAAAAGTTTTTGTCACATCTACAGGTGCAAAATGACAATAATGCCCCTAATATTAAAGCTTTTACCTAATCTATGGTTGTAAATTGACAAAAGTCCTCGAAAAGTTACTAAAATATATTTTGATGATCCATCTAAAGGTGATTTCTTTGAGAAGATTCAAGGGCATTTTGTCGATTTACAACTACAGATGTGGCGAAAGGTTTAAAGTTGGGGCCGTTTTGATTTATAATTTTCTGGCGGCTAAACCGGCAAATGAAATTAAACTGATTGAAACCTGTTTAGCATGTTACCCACCCCGACCCACCCACAGTTTTTGCCACATGTATTATCTTGTATACCGCTCCGCTGCAGACTGTTGTATGTTTGTTTCTTTAACAGGTTAGGCGTAACATCAACTGCTTGAGAGGATCAAAGAGCATTTCTCATTTGGTAAGGTATTATTTTACCAGCCATGTCTGTGTTTCTTGTGCTGCAAGCAAAGCGCATCGAGGGTTCAAAGAACTTGTAGGCTTATCAAATTCTATCGCGGGTTTTTAGTGGTGAGGGAGGGGTGTTGTTACGCGTCTCCCTCTGGTGTACATGTTCATATTTATTTTCTTTCTGATTTTGGATAGCAACAAGATTAGTAGTTTTGTGGTCTTTTGTAATGTTGGTTTGAAAGATTATAGACATTGGTTGCATTGAAATCACACTTGTTTTTTAAATCTAAATGTGTGAATTCTCATCTTGCATATTATTTTGTTGAACCTAAATAATCAACTTGTGTAATAGGTTGATAATTTGATCTATCATTTATCTTTTTATCTGAGTTGGGTTATTTTTTTTTTTAATCTGATTTGTTCGATATTATTTGACCCGAGAGAGATCAACATGAATACATTAAGGGGCTGTTTGGCAAGTGCTGAACCAGTAAGTGCTGAATCAATAAGAGGTCTGAATGGTTAAGAGGCTCTGAACCAGTAAGTGCTGAATCAATAAGAGTTGTTTGGCTGTATCTCTGAATGACTGTGCAGAATGACTATTTTACCCCTCTGAACTATTATGTGCTGAATGAATGTATCTGTTTGGCCAGAGTTCTGAATATTGTACAAATTGATGAAAAATTGTAAAAGTAAAATACAAAACGTCATAGAAAATCCAAATTAAACATAAATCCTTTAACATCCATGGAAACATACGAAAATCCAAATACAAAATAACACAACATACGAAATCCAAATACAAATAACACAACTCTCCATACAATTTTAATTTGATGAAGCATTTGAAAGCAACTGATTAGCAATCTGGCCACGTAAAGAATTCATATAGTCAATACCTTGTGAACCCCACTCTATGTCATGAACTACCAGGCCATCATTTTCCCCACTTTGCATTTCATGAAACATCGTGTTCTCATCATACTCCATAAATAACTGATCATAAATATTGCATTTCCTTATAAAATTATGGATGGCGAAACAAGCAATCACTATGTCTCTTTGTTTTGGAAAAGAAAAGGGAGCCATTTGCTTTAGGATTGGGAATCTCGCCTTTAGAACACCATATGCACGTTCAATGACATTTCTGAGTTGTGCGTGAGCATGATTGAATCTTTCTTCCTTAGTTAACGCACGTTGTCGTCGAAAATCGGCTAACCAATACCTCGTACCACGGTAAGGAGTCATAAATCCACGAGTGTTGGTGTACGCAGCGTCACAAAGGTAATACTTATATGTATCAATATCAAAACTATCATATAAAATTGTAACCAACTTGCTAATATCTTCACCAATTTCTATGAGCTTTGACTCTAATGTTGCCTTATGTTTTCGTTTCTCTCCTTTTTCTTTTTTTTGGGACCGAATACTTGACTCCTGACTAACACCTTTACCTGGGGAATCCACTTGAGTGCATTCGACATCCATACCATCCAAATTTTGCTCATACACTTCCTCAGAAGGATGAGGAAGCGTAGCACTTGGCCCCCAACTATCAAACCCATTTGAAGTAGACCCCTCATACAATTGACAACAAAGCTCGGGGTAAGCAAGTGGCGCAGTTCTCAAAGCTTCTACATACTTGTTAGACTGTGTGAAGAAATATTTTAAAATACTATAATATTAATGAAATATACCACTACTAATTATTAGTATAAAACAAATACCTTCATCTCAATTTGCCACTCTTCTTCTGACAAGTTAAAAGTGTTTGTAACTGGATCATAGACATTCCCGGTTTTGTTTTTAAGCTTTAACCAAGCTGCAAATTTTCCTTTTACAAAATCATAGTGATTCTTCATTTGACGTTGGTCCACTATGAAATTGTTTTGAGTTTTCAATTTTTCAGCTACATTTTTCCACGACGCTTGTTTAAGACTACTTCCTTCACGTCCATTAACGGTTACTTCATGAACACATGCTTCAAGAAAGGTTTTTTCAACACCTTCTTGCTTCCAATTAATCCTAATCCTTTTCGCCATTTCTTTGGATATTGGTTCCTAAAGATAAGGGATTTAAACCACCTCAATCATACCAATTATCCAATGTTTCTAATATAACAACTAGTAACAATCAACATACAACATAAAGAAAACATGTATCTTTTTCAACATACAACATAACCATTCTACCATACAACATCAATTCTACCATACAACATCAATCAACCTACAAAATAACAATTCTACCATACAACATCAATTCTACCATACAACATCAATCAACCTACAAAATAACAATTCTACCATACAACATCAATTCTACATACAATATCAATCAACATACAAAATAACCATTCTATCATTCAACATACAACATAGCAAAAACAATCAACCATTCTATCATTTTACATACAATCAAACTAACCACATCATAATAATAAGTAAAAGAAATGAAAAATCTGAAAAATAAACAAAAAAATCAGAAAAATCAGTAAAATAAACAAAAAAAATCAGAAAAATAAACAGATTCAACATACAAAAATTCAGAAAAACAAACAGATTCATAAAAATCACTAAAATTCAGAAAAAAAAAAACTGAATGAAAAAAAAAATCAGAAAAACAAACAAATCCATAAAAATAACCAAATCAAACTAACCACATCATAATAATAAGTAAAAGAAATGAAAAATCAGTATTAATACAAAAAAAAAACGAAAACTAACCTGTTACGTGGATCTTTTGTCGGAAGAGAGGGAGGAGGAGGCGGATCTATTGGGTGGAAGAAAAGGAGGAGGCGGCTCGCGTCTGCTGAAGAGAGGGAGGAGGAGGGTGTCACGGTTGGTTGTGAGGAGAGGGAGGAGGAGGCCGGAGATGTTGGGTGGTGCGGTGAGGGAGGAGGAGGGCGGCGGCGGAGGTTTGGGGGTGGAAGAGAGGAGATGAGAGGTGGAAGAAGAGAGGAGGAGATGAAAGGTGGAAGATGAGGGTTTTTGGTTTGTGGGTGTACAGAGGTGAAGGGGAAACAAGGGTATCAAGTGTCTTTTTTTTATTCAGCACCTACACATTGCTGTATGATACAGAGGTGAAGGGAGCCATTAAGAGGCTGCTATTTTACCAACCAAACACTACAGCCTCTGTCCGATTAAGAGGTGAACCTCTTAATGATTCATTAAGAGGGTAAACAAACAGCCCCTAAATGAAAACGAACAGGGAGTGTTTTTTTAAACGAACCAGCAAGCATATCATTAACATGGGAAAACCGAACCTTCTAGCAAGGCACTAGAAGGCAGGCCGATCAACCAAATACAACCACCAAAAATTCAACACGAGATATAAGCAAGTTTACATCAAATTTATACCACCTATCTAAAATTAATGACTTTCGACCCGTTTTAATCTTCAAACAAAGATAGGTACATTCTTTAATCTCTTCAACAGTAATTAATTTTTCTTCGAAAGTATCGATTGTCCCAAAAACATGCATTTAAATTTTATATATACATGAACAATTTTTGTAATTTACTCTTATAATAGATACCAAAAAAACAAAATTACCCAACTTTCCTCTTTTTTTCTTTCCTAGAAACATGATTACAATTATGATTTAGTGATCCTGGACAATCGATACTTCTGAAGAAAAATTAATTACTGTTGAAGAGATTAAAGAATGTACTGATCTCTGTTTGAAGATTAGAATGGGTCGGAAGTCGTTAATTTTAGATAGGTGGTATAAATTTGATGTAAGCTTGCTTTAGTCTCGCGGTGAATTTTTGGTGGTGGTATTTGGTTGAGGCCCGCTTTCTAGTGTAATCATGTTTCTAGGAAAGAAAAAAAAAAGGAAAATTGGGTAATTTTGTTTTTTTGGTATCTATTATAAGAGTAAATTACAAAAATTGTTCATGTATATATCAAATTTAAATGCATGTTTTTGCTTTCAAAATTGATGATATTTGTACTTTATGTTTTCAAATCTTGCGCAGTTGGTTATTTGGTCTTAATCCATTTATTTTTATTAAGGGCTGTTTGGTTGATTAAGTGCTGAATCATTAAGAGGCTCTGAATGGTTAAGAGCTGAATCATTCAGCATCCCTTATTAGGGATGAGCATCCGGTCCCGAATACCGATCCCGAACCGAAAAAATACCGATCCCGTACCGAACCGATACCGAACCGAGGGTGTTCGGTATCGGTATCGGTACCCACATTTAGAGGTTTTCGGTTTCGGTATTATCGGTATCGGTACGGGATCGGTATCGGTTCGGTATTTTAAGGTAAAATACCGATACCACACCGGTACCGTACCGATACCGAACCGATACCGATACCGTACCGGTATAATCGGTATCGGTATTGGTTTTTTGGAATTTTCGGTATCGGTATTGTCGGGATCGGTATCGGTTCGGTACCGATACCGTCCCGAGCTCATCCCTATCCCTTATTAGCTTAATGGTTCAGCACTTAACCATTCCATTCAGATGCTGAAACAAACAGTCTGAATGCTGAATGATATAGAACTGAATGGTTAAGAGGCTGATTAAGAGGCTACCAAACATCCCCTAAACTAGGTAACACAACACAATGATATTTTAGTCTTTTACCTGTTTATCTAAAATTTATTTATTAAATAAACAAAACAAATTGGAAATAAATATCCCATCCACTCACCCCATCCTACACTTTCTCTCTCTAAAGACACACTCTTGTTCATCCCTCTCTTTCTCTATCACCCACTACTTTAGCCACCCAACCACCATCGTCGGTGGCAACCTGTCTCCAGTAAACACAACCACAACCATATCCATTGCTGTAACCACAAACCCCACCACCGTCTTCACCGTGCACCACCCAGTCCCATCCAACCTCCACCGAAAAACCACCATTAACCACCTCTGGAACAAACCATCATGCAACCAACTTCTACGCTACAACAAAACCGACTCCAAACACTGTCGCCAAATTTTTACCTTTGAACACTGTACCAAGCACTTTCGTACCGGTACTCATTGTTAATGATTTTCGAGATCGGTACTTTGGGTACCGGCACATGCCAATTTTTCTTCGTCCTTTTCTTCACGTTTGACACTTTCAGTACATGTACCTATTTTTAGCAATCTTCGGCATCCATAGTTCTTTGGTAGTTAAAACGTCACTTTTTCTTAAACCTTTTCATTAGTTTGATTCCAAATATAAACCCCCATTCTTGTTGCAAATCACGAACTTAGTTTTGAAAGAAACAATATTAGGTGGAGATACAACATACAAGAGAGTTTTTTTAAGGATGCTTTGCTTATGGGGGAATGGTCTAAAACAAATATAGAAAAGATAGCAAGAATTCTCCGGATTTTTTATGTGTGTTCGGGTCTAAAGATTAACATACATAAATATTCTATTTACGGTATAGGGATAGGAGAAGAAGAATCTTTATACATGGTAGAGGCGCTGGGTTGTAGGGTGGGTCGACTCCATTTGAATACTTGAGAATCATGGTTGTGCCAATATAAACCGATGCTCTAATTGGACGAGGGTGGTCAAGGTTTTTGAAGGGAGATTAACATCTTGGAAAGCTAGAGTTTTATCCTTTGGTGGCCGGTTTATGCTTATTTAAGGCGGTTTTGGAAAGCCTTCCTATATATTACTTATCGCTTTATAAAGTTCCGGTAATAATAGCGAACAAGTTGGAAGGGATTATTAGGCGTTTCTTATGGGCTGGTCGGACACCGGTCATAAAATTCATTGGGTGGCTTGGGATAGGGTTATGGCTCCAAAAAATGTGGGAGGGTTGGGGTTAACAAGAATCAAGGACACTAATGACGCGCTTTTATCTAAATGGACTTGGCGTTTTAAAAGGGTGTCGACGAGTTTGTGGAGGAAAATCATAACAGCTTGTCATCCGCGTAGAAGTAGATGGCATTTTTTTACCATTGACTAGTGGTTCAAGTGGTTGTTGGTATGCAATTGTAAAGCTCCTCGAAAAAAGAAAGTTTGGCGAAGTTCCTCTCTCGTGATATTTTAAAGGGGTTATTGGTAATGGGAAGTTAATCCTTTTCTGGCTCGATTATTAGATCATGGATGGACCTCTTAAAGAAAAATATCCTACCCTTTTTCCTTAGCCGAAGACAAAAGGTGTTGTGTTCATGATTATTGTATGGAAGATAGTGGTTATGGATATTGGATGATCATTAATCCCCATTATCCAGTAAACGAACAGGCGGTGGTGGAATGGTAGCTGAGGCTTATTGCTTACGTGCCTTGTGTTACTAAGAGGAACAAAACACAGAGGTAGGTACTGCCTCACAAAATGTTTATACAACAATATTTATGTTTTGTCATTCATATACCTGGCTCATATAATTTTTTGTATCTACTTTTTATGGTTCAAACAACGTTTGTTACAAGACATTCGCCTTGCTTTAAACCTGTGGTTGAGCATAAGACGTTCCCTATTATCTGTTGAAGAGGCTCACACTGCGGAGAACTATAATACTCTTACCTTGCTACTCCATGTTGTTGATTTATTGTCTCTCAAGGTTCGTTCTCCTTTTGTTGTCCTTGTAATTCATTTTTTTAACTGATTTAGTGTGCCTCATTAACTATTTATAATGTCTTGTTTTAGGGCCACACGAACTTTCATTCCGACATATATGACCTGATAATCAGATCTAGGATTTACAACAATTTTCTGGCTCTTCTCTTGCAAACTAAACGCCTGAACCACGCCCTCTGCACCTCACTTGTAAATGATGAATTCATTTTGACGTTTTCAAAGTACTGTAAATCTACTTCTACTGCACATTCTTTGATGAAGTGGAAAAAATGTACAAATTCAGTAGAATTCCTAAAGGTTGGGTTTCAACAGTGTTGTTTAGTGCTTTCAACTCGCTCTTCTGCCACAGACCATTCACATGTAAGAGTTGATGATATCAAGAAGGCTGTTTCTAATCTCACTAAAAGCGTATGATTTTTGTAATATGGTTTTTGCTAAGACGAGTGGGTCTGGGTCTGTTCAGTTCATAAACAATTTCCTAATTACTTTTTTTTTCACTCTCATTACTACTAAATATGATCACAAAACTATGCTATTACACCACTAATCTACTTCGTATATAAGAAAACAATTGATGCAATGATTTACACTTTGGATTGATTAACTTTTTTTTTTGTTAAATCTTTTGGTTTTACCTATAGTTTCTGTCTTATTTTTATCCACACTCACTTCTTATTGTAGGGTGTACCGTCAAGCTTGGCATCATATGTTTGGCTTTAATGTTTGGCTTTGGCTAAGGTAATTCAGGTAGGAACAATTCTAGAGATTGTTGGGGATGTTGTGGGTAAAGCTGAATTTGATTTAAAATTTGGAAAGTCGATTTCTCGTTTACAAGCATGGTTGTCAATAGCGATGGTAGCGACCGCGAATAGCGTCGCGTATCGGCTAACCATCGCTATGTTGTGTTTAACAGGACAATAGCGTGAAGATAGCGACTTACCGGCGACGACGTCTGTGTTTTATGCTTGAAAGAAGAAGAAGGATGAAAGTAGAAGATGGAAATGTAAATAGCGGCTATGAATCTCTGATTTCATTTTAGGGTTAGCTTTTTAGGGGTACTATAACTTTATGTATTTTCATATTTAACCCCTCTATCTTTCATTTGTTTACATTTGGTCCTAAAACTTCTAAATTTTATATAGAAAGTATAAAATTAGTTTGTGTATATAAACATTTGGTCCTTATACTTGTAAATTTGTACATTAAAATATCTTTAAATATTTTAATACTTTATCGCTATTTACGAAATAGCGGGCGCTATTTCATCGTTATCGCTACGTAGCATATCGGTAGCCCGTCGCTATTTACCGCTATTCGCTATCGATAACTATGTTTACAAGACCTGCCAGTCTTTTCAGTTAGTTTCTCTACTATTCTAGGTATGTAATCATATTTTTAATGTATTTTTAAGCTACATTAGTTATTTATCTAATGGCTCACTTAAGAAGCACAAATACCCACAAGTGCCAATTTTATATGATTGCACTTTTAAAATGGGTGGATGGGGGGTCTTTACTGTACGATCCAACACAGATTGGGTTAGGTTGACCAAAGTCGAAAATTGTTAACTTTTTTAATCAATAACCAACTTGTAATTTTTTGAAAAATAATTTAGCAGGTTTTATGCTTTAATAGAATCCAATTCGGGCACCGTTTTAACATACTTGATACTACGTTAAACAATAAATAATAATAAAACATATATCATTAATTTCCAAATGGTGTAGTTTAACATACTTGTTCAAACTCAAACTCAAATAAAAATATAGTCACCACAAAGTGTCAATTACAATAGTAAATAGAAATGAAAACATTTGACTCTTCTCCATCTTCAAAAAGTAGTTGTTTCATAACATTTCACATCATAGCTTCAAAATTTTGTCGCTAGCTGTCAATATCTTTTTGTAGCCTCTTTTGTGAAATGATAAGCACAAATTAGGTATCTTGGAATCTAACGTATAAAATAGGTTGTTTTCAGTCTTCCTTACATGATATACTTATTCCCGAGTTAGTTAGGAATAAGTATATCATGTATTTTCTTAACTTGAAAAATATACATACTAGTTTATGTTTTCAATCTCCTCAGTAGAGGCCAACTTACTTCTTTAACTCGTAAAGTTCGGTATTGAGCATTTATATTATATTCCCAATCTTTTTAATTAGAGGAAAGATGTGCAATATAGGGTAGGGTGTTGGTAAAATTACTGAAGTTGACCATTCTACTAGAAACTGAAACAGAAAATAATTAAAAAAACATTATGTTACCTTCTTAGTACAGAATATGAATATCTATTATCATAAACCTGAACCCAAGCAGAAAACAAAAGAGACAATATTTCAGATTTTTATCAATACCAATATACCATATGAATACATGTTTAAGAGAAGTCAAAAGTACGAAAACCGGATTGTAGTGAACCAGCGTATCTAGGATTTGGTATAGTCTGGGTTTTAAAAAGCGCGCCTGAGGCGCAAGGCACATCAAGGTGCAGCCTAGGGCGCCTCAGGGCTTTGCGCCTATCCTTTTTCCCAAAGGCCCCCGCCTCAGGAGCTTTTTTGTCAGATTTCAGGCGCTTTTCTCCCTGAAGCGCTCGCCTCACGTACCATGGGTATTTTTTATGCATAAAAATGTTGTACCTTGGTGTTTTTGGCTTGTACATATAGGTAAAATCACATAAAAACCTTATTTATAACTATATTTTGGGTAAATGAAGTTAAAAACTCATGGAATATATATGGGACATATAAAAGAAAGTATATAATTATTGTGCGCTTCGGGTACGAAAATCCCACGCTTTTTGCGCTTTGCGCTTCGCGCGATGCGCCTAGACATCGTTGCTTTTGTGCGCCTAGCGCTTTTTAAAACCAAGGGTATAGTTAGTCGTCAAAAGAAGAAAAAATGAAATAGAAAATTGTAAAGGATAATTAGATTAACTGGGTGGTGTTCATCCTCACACTTATGTTTTCGTATAATATATAAATAGCTAGTTATTTGAATGCATTAGATTTAACGGTCAACATTGAACTCACCTCTCAATTCCCCTGAATCCTAGGCTTTTCTTCTCTTATCCATCAATTACTACCAAATAATATCTTCAATTTTATCCAATTCACATCATTCTTTATTATTTTTGATCATTTGTGATGGGGAAAGTGACTGTTGGAGCTGCCGTGATCGGAGGCGCTGCAGTATGCGCTGCCGCAGCGTATATTGTTCGCTTCAGGATGCGAAACTCGGACCCGTATGTGAAATGTGGTGATATTGTTAAGGAACTGGAGGAAAAATGCAGGACTCCTGTTTCGAAATTGAGGCATATTGCGGATGCAATGACGGTTGAGATGCATGCTGGACTCGCGTCTGAAGGTGGTAGCAAACTTAAGATGCTTATCACCTACGTTGATAATCTCCCCACTCGGTAATAGTTTTATGTTTATGTTTATGTCGATTGGCTGTTTTGTTGTCGAATTAGGCGATTTTAAAGAGGCAGGATCATGAGTTATGCATTAATATGTGATTGTTATTAATTTGATTAATTGTGCTGCATTCTTGTGTTTTGATGGTTACCTGCACTTGTTTACCCGCATTGGAGCTGAATATATTAACGTATTATTGTGTTATGTGATCTCTAAAAATATACTAAATACTTATGTTAAGTTTGTTAGAAACCGTAAATATGTTATATTTCGCGTTGGTTTGAGGTGAGTTTAAGATCGCATGGTAAAATGTGAATCTGATAAGTTAGTTTCTAATAATTCATGAAATTTATTAGAATATTGCCGCAACTGTAAGTAAATTTAGATCTTTGTTATTCATAGTTGTATAAGCGCTTTTTGTTGGAATATTTTTTTATCTTTTAAGGAATTGGTTAGTCGTCCAGTAACAAGTAAGAATAGGAAAATGATACGATAAACGAAAAAGAACAACGAATGAAATAATTGGAATCACTAATTCATGAAGGATTTAAGGAATCAAATATGCCAATAGGTAATTTTTAACCATATAAGACCACAAACGGATATACCCTTGAATCCGATGGGTGTTACTAGAGTATTGGGTACCCGATATGTATGAGACAGAGTTAGTAATACCCGTCCCATTGCCATCGTAGTGATGAGCAATCTAATAGGCTTTGATAAAATTTGAATCATTTTCAATAGAGTAGGGTTTGCAATACAAAAAGGGATAGCGGCGTAGCTTGTGGCCCGTTTACCTGCGTGTCACGTGTAATTGGCTGTTTTTTATTCGGAATATATATTATTATTTACGATTATTATTTGTAGCCGTTCAAAAGGTACGTTGAGATCGGAAAAAAAATTATTTTCTCATTTGACTTATAGTGATGAGCAAGGAGTGTATTACGCATTGGATCTCGGGGGAACAAATTTCCGGGTTCTGCGGGTACAGTTGGCTGGAAAATCTGGCATTGAATATAAAGAGTTTGCTGAGGTCTCAATCCCTCCTGAATTGATGGTTGGAGCTCCAGAAGTAAGCTTTTCTTTCTATAAACAAAACACTGCAGTTTATTTTGTTATATCATGAGTTGCATTCATGTTTTGGACTTTCCATAAAGAGGTGGAAAGATGGAGAGTCGAGTCGGTTGGGTAATGGGTCAATACGGGTCATTTTAGGTCGGAATGACCCAAACACACTTTTAACTTTTTTTTATTTAAATAAATAAACATGTTAATTATGGTTGTGCGCATTAAAAACAGGTTGTGTGCATTATAAAGAGGATGTTTAATGCAATCCTATTTTAGTTAAATTTGTTGGTTTGACCCGTTTGAGATAAAACATGGAATTGACCCGTTCGTTAGTAAATGAGCTGAAATTGTCACATCTACTTGCCACGTATGTGGCTTTGCTAAGATCCGAAATTTGGTTTTCTCCAGGCACTTTTTGACTACATTGCTGCAGAACTTGCTAAATTTATTGCAAGTGAAAGCGAAAAGTTTCGTCTTCTTCCGGGCAGACAAAGGGAACTAGGTTTCACCTTCTCATTTCCCGTGTTGCAATTATCTATTGATTCAGGGACGCTTATTCGATGGACAAAGGGCTTCTCTATTGGTGAAATGGTATTATCACTAATCACATTTTCTATATGGAACAACAATGATGAGTCTGGCGGGTTATATGATGGGTCGGACAGGGTTTAGGCCGAAAGCATATAAAGATATCAACAAATGAAAGTTTTACTTTTCAAAGTAATCTAGACATCTTGAAGTTTGTAGTTTTGACTTATTACAATCCATATATCGTATTCATAGACGGTACAAAATAACAAAAGAAAATCTTAATGTTAACTAACTCAAATGAACGATTTACGACTAAATCTTTATATACCTGTATGCAATATTTAGACCTATTGTTAAAAAATAGTTAATTGCTAGGTTGGTAAAGACGTCGTTGCAGAATTGAGAAAGCAATGGACAGGCAAGGTGTTGATATGCGTGTTTCTGCACTGGTGAGTTCGTTTGTGTTGCTAAGCTAGCGCTTTCTGTAATCTTTTTGTAGGACCATGATATCGACTACATTTTGTGGGTCGTTAATCTTGCAGACAGTATAAACTGTTTTTTGCACATAACAACCATTTCAAAGAACGTTTATGCCAAGTTACGTATTTTCTGTCATTTGGAAAGAAAAAAACAGCGGTGTGATGAGAAAGTGGTTTATTTACTTGATTTTTTTTTTAAATAATAATGATAATAAAAGTAATGTGTTGCGTTGCGCTTAGGTAAATGATACAGTTGGAACATTGGCGGGAGGGAGATATGATAACAAAGATGTTGCTGTAGCAGTAATCTTGGGTACCGGAAGTAATGCAGCATATGTGGAACGCGCTCAAGCTATACCAAAATGGCATGGTCCCCATCCTAAATCAGGAGAGATGGTGAGCAATGAGTTCGGTATTGAATACCAATACCTCTTCTTCTTCTTCATCATGTAGTTCCATTTATTTTGGATAAAAAAGGTAATTTGCTTGTGTCTAATTTATATTTGAGCTAATGAACTTTAGAATTAATAATTAACGGAATGAATACTTAAAAAATTAACCAAAAAAAAAAAACTTATACTAGGACTCCAGGAGGTTGCCTTCAAGGGGATTAAGGCAGAAAGCCATGAATATTCCCTCTGGTAGGGGAATCGGGCGTTTACTGCTGCGCCATCCCCTTGAAGTTCAAATTAAAAAAAAAAAAAGAAAAAAAATCTATGTTGTTGAATATGGACATTTTACACCTCTAGGTTATATATACTAGCCATGAATATTCCCTGTGGTAGGGGGAATCGGGCGTTTACTGCTGCGCCATCCCCTTGAGGTTCAAATTTACAAAAAAAAAAAAAAAAAAAAAACTATAACCCTTCGTTACAAGTTAGTTGCCATTCATTTTATTGCCATTTTGGCACGAATTAACAGTTATGTCACTAGTGGCGGTTCCAGGTTTCTAATTCAGGATATGCATTGTCATTGCAGCTTAAATTGATGGCTTACAATAATGTTTCTTTATTTGTTTTTCTAGATTTTCTATTTACTACCGATTTTTTCAGGGTATGCAAATGGACCACAGTATAAGATTTCATAAGGCAATATAATAACTAGAGCTCACAATTTTGACCCATTTGTTTATAAACAGATCTTACGCGTTATCTCTAATGTCTTATTAAATAAGTTATTATTGAACTGACATATTTTGTAATCATATTTGACATAAACTATAGTTGACCCAGCCTGAACTGATTTGGCTCTAACCAAAAGTTATCCGTTTTAACCAAAACACGTTCTGCCAGGTACCAAACCCGACCATTTTTCTACCTAGAATAGTACTAAACATGCTTGATTTGTTGTACAGGTTATCAACATGGAGTGGGGTAACTTCAAGTCATCACATCTTCCATTAACCGAGTATGATAACACAATGGATGCCGAAAGCTTGAACCCCGGGGAACAGGTAATTGTTTAGGCGTATGCGTGTTAACGAGCCGAGTCATTTAACTTAGTAGACCTTCAGCTTGAGTGTGGCTCGTTTCAAGCTCTATATAAAAAGATTGAGCCTGCCAATGATACATTTTCAAGCATTGAAACTGCGTCTTTTTAATTCATATATTATAAAATTATTTTATATATAATCACAATTAGAATTTTATATACACAAAGTAATATATATTATTCACTTGTGTTTTATATAATCGATTAATTACACGGTTAGTCTCTTTGGTATGTTCATGTTACAACTTTGATACATATTTATTAGAAAGTACACCATTGGTACCAAGTTATGCTAGTGACAATCATGTTACGTTTATGCATAACTTTGGACCAATGGTATAATTTCCAATAAATATGTATCAATGTCATAATCCAGACATACCACAGGGACTAAACGTGTAATTAATCCTTATATAATATATAATTTATTACATTAAAAATAAAATTTGTGGTATTTATATAAAAAATAGGCTCGTTTAAGCTCCGAGCCTAGTCAAGACAATATATGAAACTTGGACTTGTTTATTAAATGGGCTTTAATTTAGGCTCGAGCTTGTTTGACGTCTTGATCTCAAGTAGATCACAAGTGGTGGGCTTGTTTTCACCCTACACATGCTCTTCAGTTGTTTAGGATTGATATAAATTTCTTATGCATGGATAACTTAGTGATATATAAAAAAAAATCTAATTTATTTGCCAGATATATGAAAAATTGATTTCTGGCATGTATCTGGGAGAACTTCTTCGTAGAGTTCTATACAGAATGGCTAGTGAGGCTGCCCTTTTTGGTGACATGGTTCCCCCCAAACTAAAAACTCAATTCATATTAAGGTACTTGCGGTTTTTTTTATCTTCGATCGTTAATTAGAGGTGACAATTTTGATTCATTTTCACGTGAATAGTTGAAATTTAGACTACGTTTTATCTTTATCTGGTCAAATGGGTAAAACAAAAAATAAAAAACTGTAAAAGTACTGATAGTGAAGAGATTTAATATAGTGCCTATTAATATAGGTTGTCCAATGGTACTTTGAAAATGATCTGGTTATATTATGTAGATTTTTAAGGGATTTTTATACTAATTATTTGTAAAAAAAACTTAAAAACCGGACGAAAAAATGTTTCTTGTCAACGTAACTCGACTCAACCTGCTTTGATCCGCAAGTCTATTACCCAACCCACCCATTTTTGCCATCTCTACTATTCATATAAAATTATTTTGTTCATTGGAAATTTGTATGATTAATCAAACCATTACATGCATGGTTTAACTTTTCTTGTTTACATCTTGACATGTGACTACTCTCACTCTATGATTTTATATCTATTTGGAATTCTCAGAACAAAAAGCCGTTTGTTTGTCGTGTAATTCATAGGACACCTGAAATGTGTGCAATGCATCATGACACATCGCCTGATCTCAAGGTTGTAGGGGAAAAACTAAAAGACATATTAGAGGTATGTAATATACAAGTTAATAGCCACATCAATCATATAAGCACTTGTACATTTTGCTTTAATCATAATGCATAGGCGGTTACATATGTAACCGCTAACCCAAACTCTCAGTGTACCTGTGAATCACTTCGTGCAAATGCATTAAGTGGTTTTAACAATTCTAGTCATATGATTTTGTATTGATCGCGTCCCTATTACAATAATAGTTTTAGTAATCATATTTGTTTTTAAATATTTATGCAATAATAAGAGAAGTGTTAACTTTATGTAGTTTTTCCTTGTCAATTCTCCTTTAGGAGGATGATTAGGCAAATAGTATAATGAATTCTGCATTTTGTTTGTCAAACACACCATTACATAGTTGGTAATTATACATTGTTGTAATATCACTTAATTTGTAGATACCTGATACACCGCTCTCCACAAGAAAGATAGTGGTCGAGGTATGCAATATCATTGCCACACGAGGAGCCCGCCTTGCTGCAGCTGGAATTTTGGGCATTCTAAAGAAAATCGGAAGAGATGGCTTTAGAGATGGTGCGATCCCAGAGACCGTCATTGCCATGGACGGAGGATTATATGAGCACTACACTAAATACAGAAATTGCCTCGAGAAAACTCTAGAGGAATTGGTTGGTGACAAAGTCGCAAACCATGTTAAACTTATACTCTCCAATGATGGATCTGGAATTGGAGCTGCTCTTCTTGCAGCTTGCCACTCCCAGTACATCTAGTGTTTATGGATCTGGAAGAATGTAATCAAAATCTGCTTACGAAATTATTCAAATACAATACTTTTTGATCGAAGATGGTACTTCAATTACTCTGGCGCCAATATAGTGATTGGACGTGTTGGAATTTCATTGAATTTTTGCATTAATAAGCGGATTTGAATTTGAGAGACTGTTTGTAGGGGTTGCATGGAATTTTTTGTGAAAATAGGTAGATCATCGTATGGATCAGCGACATTCAAAAAAGAATTTTGGATGTCATTAGTGGTTAATAAACTGGAAATTTGAAATAGCTTATTGCAACATTCTTCTTCGTCGCTTTATGCGCATTATGGGCACGTTGAGACAACAGATAAACACATATCTCTCATGCCTTTAGCCGGCTTTCGTAGACTTGTTCTACGGTCTACATGCTATTATCGCAAACTTATCTTGACAAGTGCATCATGCGACCCTTGGTCTCTATTAAGTCCGTCTCACTCCAAACTCAAATGATTCTGGTCATCACATATGAACGCAATATCACAAGTAGAGAACACTAGAAACTCGATTGTGTTAAAGAGAGTTATTTTTTTTTCTAGTGCCTTTATAATATTTTAATCCTAGTCTCATAGAGCCTCACACTATACATGCCCTATGCCTCGATATACTTTGATTTTGATTGATTCGTCTCTTGTTTATATTGTTCTTGCTCAATTTGGATCCATTTATATTATGCTGTATGTCAAGTATGTATTATATTATGATGATAAACAATAAATGGTAAAAGAAAATAAAGGGTAGATTCTAAGTGTGTATATAAAAAAAGAATATATATCATAAGTCATTGTCGGTGTAGAGCTTTGACTTTGACAGTCAACGTCGGGTTGAAAGGATCCAAAGCAAAGACCCTAAAATTGGCGCCAAAATGCGTGATACGGTGTGGGGTCCCACTCCAACTGTCTCTTTTTTTCTCATATGCTTCTGTCCCCCACCCTTTTGCTGCTTTTATAGTCTTGTGTTTGGATTCTTTCTACTCTCAACAAAACTATTTAATGTTACCCTCCGACAAGTTAATAATCACATAGTATAATAATTTTTTTTATAATAAAATTTTGCTGTTATATAATGATTTGTACAAAAAGATAGCTAGGGGTATAAAGAAGATCCAACTCATTATTAATTAGTTTAACGGAGCTTGAGTTCGAGATTGACTTGTTTTTAACTTTATATCTAAAGCTAGATATAACAAGTATATAATGCAATTTATATATTTTTTATTTTATTTATGCTATATATATATATAAATTTTATTGTGTATTATATATTTAATAAAAGCTATAATATTTTTTAAAAGAGGTTTGTTTAAGATCAGGAGCTCGATATATGAAACTCGAGCCAAGGCTCGCTTATTAAATTAACAATCTTATTTATAGGCTCGAGCTTGTTTAACTTTAGCTTGATTCAAAGGCTCGATTAGTTTGAAAATTCTTAGACCGTCAATTAATTTATTTTATTGTGAGAAAGTTGAGTGTTGGCTTTGGAGTCTATTGTAGCCCGGAGGAAACCTTAGTTTAACTCTTGTGCTTACGGTTATGTTCTTTACGATCCAGTAAGACGATCCAGTCTATTTACCTTACCATATTTTGTAACCAGTAATCATAACCGGTATATGATTCACTCTAACCGTGAGAAAACTATCATATACAAAAACTATAATATTTGGAAGTAATGAGTTAAGAGTATAGATTTATCAACTATAAAAAATAACATTCTTCGTACTTAGGAGAGTGAATAGCCAAAATTATCTCTGAGGTTTGCACACGTTTCCTAGATCCGTCCAAAAAAGTTTTATTTTCTCAACTGAACTACCGAGGTTTTAAAACCATTGCCATCAATCCATTTCTCTAACCTTATTAAAAAAAACAGAAATTAAAGAGGTAAAATGTCAAAACCTCAGGGTTGATTTTGGCTATTCACTCTATTTGAGAAAATGGAACTTAGCGACCATCACATGCAAATTCTATTTTTGTAAATCACATGCAATTTGTATTTATATTTATATAAAATCTAGCTCAATTATTTCAATAAATTTCTTCTTCATTTATAGTAAAAAGAAATAATTTTGAAGTTACTTATTTCTTGTTTAAATGTACTGTCGCTCATGCACTATCAGTGGTCCATTTTAATATAACCAACTGGCTTTAAAAACAATAACTTATATGAATCAAGCCAAACACTCGTGATCATGTTACTTTCAAATTATTATAATTGAAACAAAACTAAGCAAACTTACATACGTATCTATATATATAACTAGTGTTTTCGAAGTACGGCGCGTTGCGCCGTTGGCCATGATCTACGCAATGGGAGATCGAACGTAGGGGAAAGAACTATACGAACATAGGCGAACGTAGACGAAAGAACTATATGAACGCACACGAACGTATGCGAAAGTAATATACGAATGCAGACGAACGTTGGCATAAGTACTATACGAACGTAGACGAAAGAACTATACGAACGTGAGCGTAGACGGCAGAATTATACGAACGTAGATGAAAGTATTATACGAACGTAAACGAAAGTCGGTGTCCAAATTGGGAAAGAAAATTAAAACAACTTACGTTGACGAACGGAGACGAACGTACTGTACGAACGTAGACTAACGCCGCATAAAAAATTGCTATACGAATGTAGACGAAAATACCATACGAACGTAGAGCAACTTGGGTTAAAGATCGGGTGTTACAAACGAACAGATACGAATGTATTATACGAACGTAGGCGGACACTACGTAAAAAAGAAAGAAATAAAATGTGGCAAAAGTAGGGGAAAAAAACTTAACAAAAAAGGGTGTTACAGACGAACGGAGACGAAAGTACTATACGAACGTAGACGGACACTACGTAAAAAAAGAAAGAAATAAAATGTGGAAAAAAGGGGAAAAAAAACTTAACAAAAAAGTTGGTGGCTAAAACGGTGGAAAAATAAAAATTGTGGGAGAAAAACCTAACCAAAAAGTTAGTGGCCAAAATGAGGAAAAAAAAAAAGAACACCTAAAGAAAGGAAAAGAAATGTGGCCAAAATAGGAAAAGAAAAACTTAATAAAAAAGCTGATGGTCAAAACGCAAGAAAAAAAACTTAATAAAAAAAGCAAAAAAAAAAAGAGGCGAAAACAAAAATGTTGAAAATTAACTGCTTGCAACACCTCTACGTTTAATATACATATATATATAAAAGAAAAGACTTTTGCTGACGTGGCATGCAATGGAGCCCCAACCTTGTGCCACGTGGCATCATAATGGAGAGTTTTTGGTGTTTTTGAATTGTTTTCTTTTTTAATTAAATTGAGTTATTTTAGGAAAAAAGAATTTAAAAATAAATTTAAAATTTTCTCTCTCATATTTCCTCCCATAACTTTTAAACGTTTATATCTTTTATATACGGGATTTTTTAAAGAAAAAAAATTACACCAAATTAACGAGCGTTTTATTATCTTTCCAACGAGTACCATAGTGCTATATAAAAAAACGGAGAAAAAATCTACTATTTTTTGTGGGGTTTCGTTCATACAGGAAAAAAATACACAAAGTGTTCATGTTATCACGTAAAACTAGATTTTGTGGGGAATATGAGTTATTACTGATTAGAATACTATGAACATGCAATGATTAGAAGATTTTGTAGTTAGTTAACTTGAGCCATTTGTAATAGGTTATCACGTAAAATTAGATTTAGCAACCCCGGGACCCTCCCGGGGTAATCAGCTAGTATAATTATATAAATATACTAGAAAAAGTGGCCAACAACCTAAATAAACATTCAAAGCTACAAGATTATATCTCGAACGTAAAAAATCATACCATATCTCCCAGTTTACATCATGAAATAAATATTGGAGATCTAGTTTTTCAAGTATCTACTTTATTTTAAAGATTATGTCCCTAACGCTAAAATCCTTCTATTTTATATAGAAATTGTTTTCAAAAAAATTTATCATAACACATCACAAAATTTGTTTGTCTATTTTATTATTATAAAAAATAGAGAGAGGCTAACGTACAAAGTTTCTTAACATACAAAGTGTAAGAAGCATTCTCAGCCATTAGATTTAGGTGGTGGCAAGATGGTAATTAACAATCCTAATCATATTTGGGTTAATCTAACCAGGGGTAAATTGGAAAAAACACGTTTAAACATCTGTGAAATCATAACAACAGACATAATCGATGCAAAAATTTTCAACGATTGAACCTGATTTTTCATCGTTTTCAACTCGATTAAACGTTCAGAATGATTAAACAATTCGATTACAAACAAAATCAAAACGTATTTTGCAAAAATAGAAAAAAAAACAGAGTATGATAAGTCAATTGATAAAATTAGTCGAATCATATTCAAAAATCACTATCAACGCATGTATTATTCACAGAAACGAACGATGTTGATAATAGAAGAAGAATTAAAGAAGAAAATGGCTTTCAAAAAAGTTTCAGACGATGAAGATCAGAAAAACATAAAACGCATTTGGTTTTTTTATAAAACGCATTTGGTTTTTTGAACACTATTTAAACTGGTTTTTTACAAAACGCACTTGGTTTTTTTGTAAAACGCACTTGGTTTTTGTAAAACGCACTTGGTTTTTGTAAAACGCACTTGGTTTTTGTAAAACGCACTTGGTTTTTGTAAAACGCACTTGGTTTTGTAAAACGCTTTTAGTATAAATAAAACTCACCTGACCACAACCAGGCACCACTACCTTCATCTTCATGAACCATACCATCACCTCCACCCACCTACAGCCACCATCGTCTAGAGCCACCCGATACCACCACCACCCGGGTTCTCCACCAGACCTACCCCTGAAACCACCCACTGAACCAGGTACCACCCACGTGCACCATCATCAACAACGAGACCCGACCCTAGCCTGAGAACCATCACAATCCCGTCTTCAATCAGCCACCAGATACCCGAGATCTGGAATCATCTGACCGAGAACCCCAACCTGGACTCGATTCTGCTTGTTACGCCACTGTTGCTGCTTATTGTTGATGTTTTCGGGGTCATAAGGTCGCTGCTGTTACCAGAGGGAGCTGAGAGAGAGCGTGAGGTAGAGAAAGAGGGAGGCAGGTTTAGAGAGAGAGAGTGAGGTCTAGAGAGAGAGTGGTGGTGGTGTTGGTGGTGGTGGTAGTGGTGATGGTGGTGGTGGTGGTGATGGTGGTGGTGGTGGTTAATGAACGATGAATCATTTGAAGGAACATTATCTTTTACCCCTTTTAAATCAACCAAGATTGGGTTAGTTAGAGTTAACTAGGGTTTACACATGTCAAGATGTGGTGGCTTCTTATACTTTGTAGGTTAAGGATACTTTGTATCCTATACTTTCTCTAAAAAATATAATACTATTTTACATTAGCCTTATCCTATATAAATATATTACAAATTTACTTTTTAACGACTTAAATTACAAATAATCCGTCTTTTTAACGGGACTCAACCCATTAACAAAAGTATAACACCAAAATCCAATCCACTCTTAACAAAAAAAGTTATGACATCCATCATGTGATTATACAGTAAAAAAGTTTTTGTATATATTTTCATTTCACAACAAACAAACAAAACACATACAAAGAAGTGAAACAAACAAAAATCAACACATATCTCTATCTATGCTCCATCTCTGATTCTCTGTTACTGTCACATCCCTTCCTATTTGCTCTTCCTCAACACTCCCAACAAACACACACACACTTCATCCTTATATAAATTTCATCTAATTCATCATAATAAACAGTTTAAACACTCATGTTTTGATTACATCATCTTCCATTTTAGCTTCTGTTAACTTCGTTAGCAACAGTTCAACAATGGATCATGTGCTTCAAATGCATCGAAAACCTGTTTTAAACTCGTTGTTAATATTAATATTGCTTCTGTTCGTTTCACAGTTAACTAAATTATGTTATTCATACTCTACACCGTTAATCTGCACCGAAACATCTCGTGTCTGCACTTCGTACCTTGCGTTTAGCTCAAACCAAACCCTAACTGTTATATTAAGCATGTTTGATGTTGTTCCAGATGACGTCACCGTTGACGGTTACGGCAGGAATTACATTTTCATTAAAAAAAATTGCTCATGCATTAATAATAATAATAACAATAATAATAATAATAATAATAATAATAATAATAAGTATTATTTGAGTAATACGACGTATACGGTAAGGGAAAACGGTGAGGATTTGTACGGTATGGTGATGGAAGCGTACGGAGGGTTGGGGTATTTAGGTAATTTTACGCGGCCGGCACGAGTAGGGGAGGTGGTGTGGTTACAGTTGAAATGTGGATGTTCGAATGGATTGTGGAATTATTTGATGAGTTATGTGATGAAGGAAGGGGATAGTGTCGAGTTGTTAGCGAGTCGGTTTGGGGTTAGTATGGATAGTATTGAGAAGGTTAATGGGATTCGTGATTCGGATAATGTTACTGTTGGGGAAGTTTATTACATACTTTGAATTCTGGTAGGTTATATAAGATTAGTTTGATTGAAATTTAATTATAGTTTAATTATAGTTTAGTTGTAGAGTTGCTTTTACTGCTACCTTTTTTTAGAATATTGTTTACTTGTTTATTCAGTTGGTTCATGTTTTTGTAGCTTATATGCTTTATTAAAACACTCTAGTTTGAAACTATTTAATGAAGTTGATAATTCAGTTGATGTCACAATTGGTGCACTTTATTATGGTCGGTTATGTCGATTGTCGACCAATATTTTCTGCTTTGACCACAACAAGTTGTGAAGATATTTTGTTAATACAACCGATGCACCTAAAATGTGTTGATGTTATTTGAGGTGTGGATTCCTTAGGACTTAGGAGTCTGGTGTCTTTGATGTCTACGGCTGATGTGAGCCGAATATCTCTCTTGTCTGCGGTCGGTGTAAGATTTTCCTAGGACGTTACAGTTACTTACCATTATGAGTTTACATTCCGGCAGATGACAGGTCGCTTGAAAATATCGTCAGTTTAAGATGTTTTATTAGATTAGTTTATGTTTTTTTAACTTATACGGGTTGAATTTCACGTTATAGGTCTTAGGAAATTAGGGAACCCTTATTTGGTAGCGTTGGCTAGATCATTTGCTCCATTTATCATTAGGCTTGATATTTTAATAGAAAAGTTGGTTATATGGTATTTGTACATTTGCACAACCATGTATACTGATATCAACGAACTAGCGCACCGTAAGCATATTCAGTGTCAGCGTCCTTGTACCATTTTGACTTCTTTTCTAATCAGCATCAATCTTGTTGTAGTTCCGGGTGAGCCATATCCTGTTGAGAATGTGACTCCTGCTCCAGCTCCAGCCCCGCTGTTCATCACCGATGTTGCAGGTAATATTGTGGTATAGGTTTAATATTTATCCACCTGCTATATATTTCTTGATTGTAGTAGATATAGAAGACATTTGCATTGTCCTGTTAAGCCACAAACTGCATTGATTTACGCCACAAACTGTCATGATGTATGCACCATCTGGTAGACCATCTCCGTTGTGATGATGTATGCACCAAACACCAAATGATGTGAACCATCTCCAACCAAGACACCAAGATGGTGTAAATATTTGGTGTTGACTGCACATGACCCCATTTTACCCCAAATTTTCATAATTCACATATCTTGTTATACTACAATACAAAACGTAAAAGTTAATTTATAAATAAATTTAGTATCGAGACAGATCTACATAATGAGTACGATATTGCATATGATTTTGATTTTTTTAATTAATTATTTGTAATTGATATTAATAAGTTGGTCACATAATTAAGCATATATGAAATTAAAGTAAAGTTATTGTCATCATCATCATACTCAGTAAATCCCACCATAGCAAAGCTAAAGTAAAATTATTTATATTTATTAAAAATAAGAGGTTAATCATACAAAAGTAATATGTTAATCAGTAAATTTATATAATCTATTGTAAAAATTGGTGCATATTGTAGTTCCAGGAACCTGCTCTTTTTACACCAAAATTGTGAAAATGTTTGTTGTATTTGCAAATGGGAGATGGTTAATTGGTTATGCAATCTTAAACAAGAAAAGGTTGAACTTCATGTCGGTGCCACTTTCACCAGGAAATATATTTTTGCCATTTGTGATTGTCACTCAATTTTGCTGAAGTATTAAAGAAATTTATGTCTTGGTTGAAAATGGCAATAATATATTATTGGAAAAGTTAAATGTCCTAAAGAGATTTAGCTTGAATGCTTGATAGCTTTTGCATAAAGCATTTTCCCTCCATATTAGAGTTCTTTCAGTTGGGAAATACTTTTTGCTGCCTTGCATTACACAATATAATCTTTCTTGCAGCTTGTAAAAGAACGCTAAACAATATCGTTCTCTGATGCAGTAAATCAAGACAATCATAATGCTCATGTGCCGCCATACCTGTGGATCATTGGAAGCTTGGGTGTTGGTTTGTCACTAATCGTAGGAGTCATAGGTTTTTTTATTTGTTCAAGATCACCTGTTTGCTTTGATGATTCCCTACGGAGTCATGACAAGGATTCAAAAGTTGAAAAGGTTTCTCATAAGTTTCATATCTTAAGGACAACAAGCTTTTGTTTTGGTTCAAGGAAATTCGGCATTGAATCTGATAATTGGATAGAAAATATTGGGGAATCTAGTGGCCGTCATACGAGTATTCCAAAAGGTTAAAATTTTAATCTACTTTAGATTATATTTGCTTATTGGTAGCTTGCTACAATGGTATTATTGCCTTTTCAAAAAATTTAAGGGCGTTTTTTTTCGTCAGACATGTTTTGTCCTGATTTGGTATAAACGAATTGGGTTCGTACTTGGGTGGCTACAAACTGATTTCAATACATGGGTGGCTTCCACATGCATTATCACATGTATATATGAAGAGGGTGCGCAATTTCAAAACTGGCTTCTTTTAGGAGCATGAACATTGACAATGTATAATTTCATACTAAAAACGGTGAACAAGTCTGAATCCGGAAAGCAAACTAACAGTATCGACATTGGATTAACTGAAGTTATTGAACCACATTTTCTATTTATGTTTGGTTCTCAAAGAATTCGGTTTAGGTTCAAGCAAACGCCAAACCACTGTTTAGTTAAGCTACCGTAACTTAAGATGGGGTGTTTAATTTTGCTTATCGAAACCGCTTTTGCTTATAAATTATAATGATAATCAGCGTATTAGAAACAGCTTATTGCATCCTTAAATAAGCATAAGATAAGCACTTTTCTTCATCCAAATACTCAAAAAAAGTTTATCTTCTTCTAATGAAAGCAACAAGCATATAAGCTGTTTAAATAAGCCAGCCCCATTGATATTTTCATATAAATGTGAAAGTGATTTTGTCTTATCCTGCAGTTATCGAGACCGGTGTGTTTGACATTGAAAAGCCTGTTGTCTTTTCATATGAAGAATTGTTTTCAGCTACAGATTGTTTCTCTGAATCGAATCTTCTTGGACATGGAACATATGGTGCTGTATACTACGGGTTTCTTCGTGACCAGGTTTGCAATATTATTTTCTGCTTAGTGTTCCAAGTTTACCAAACTACCCCTTAGTCTCGACTTTGTTCTTACATAACTGTAGGAAGTTGCTATCAAAAGAATGACTGATACAAAAACTAAGGAATTCATGGCTGAAATGAAAGTTTTGTGCAAGGTTCATCATACAAATTTGGTAAGCCTAAGGTATTATTAGAATATATACCTATTATGTAAGTTTCAAAACTGATTACCACTAGAGGTGGCATAATGAGCCGGTTAACTAATTGGCCTAAATAGGTAATTTTTTAGTAAGGGTTGGCTGGCTTTGTATACAATTCCGGCGGCTCTCTAGCTATTTGACCTCTTTCATTTCCTATTAAGTTTTAAATTTACCCGTTTGATCTGTTGGAGATAAAGTATTGCCTTTTTGACCATGTTTTTAAGTAAACGGGTCAAAATTGCCACCTTTGTTCAATCTTCAAAGATTGACTTTTGTCTGGTTTTCTTATTTAAGGTAGAACTGATTGGTTACGCTGCTACCGATGATGAGTTGTTCCTCATTTATGAATACGCTCAAAAAGGTTCCCTTAAAAGTCACTTGCATGATCCTCAAAACAAGGGTAATGTTCTTTTTCAACTTAAGGTATACAATATTATTCAATAATATGACTAGTAATTTCCTTGTTTATTATTTATACTATTTTCTTTAGAATTAGGCCACAAGCACTAGTTTCACTTGGGTTTCTTCATAGGCCAATTTGTTTTCTTGTTGTAAGTGCTTAAGATTTTACTCGCTCCATATCCCAAATGAGTTTTATCGTTAATTATTTGTTATAAATAAACTTCTTTTAATTTCGGAAGTGTTAGTAGATCCTTTTGATTGTATACTTTTATTGGCGGTGGCAATTCGTGCTGCCTAACCGGTTGGTTCCCATGACCAACATGTTGACAACTTGTTTTTTCAATCATGTCGACGAACCCAATCCCAACCTTAGGACGCTTAAACCACCAACCTGGGCACTACCCGTGTGGCCTGTTGATCTAGACGTGTCAAACATCCTGGTTGGGAAGTGGATTGTAACTGGGTGACGGGTTGAATTTATAATTTATTTTACTCTAATGCTAAACGGGTTGATGCGTTTATCTATACCCAACCTGAACACGACCCATTTAATAATCTGGCTAGGTAACCGTAGACCATTTTACGAGCCTAACCCATTTATACATAACCCTAACCTGTTTATTTTCATGACTTATGGGGAATTGCCACCCCTCTTTTATGCGGGTGGATGCGTAGAATAACCCACCTACTTTTGGTCGTTTCCCACTTTACACATTTTTAACTTTAATTATTTTTTTTTTTCATTTCATTTTTGGCAATATACTTTAAACCTTTTTAGTTGGAATGTAACCGCAATAATACATTGATTGAGTTCATTCTCATGGGTGATAATATTAAATTTTTTGAAGTGATAGCACTTGTGCACTTGTGGAACGATTGTGCAACCTTTTGTCCTCCTTAATGAAAATAAATAGTAGTTGCATTTTCATACATTTAACTTATGAATAGGTAAACCCGCATAATGTTTTATCTCTAGCTATTTAAACAGGTAAGATAAAATATATATTAGTTAAAAATGAAGTTTTGTAATAATATAATTTTATTCAATTTTTTTCAATATTTGAAATAATGTTATTTTATTAATCATATTTGACTCTATAATTAGATTGTAAAAAAGATTTAAATCTTTGGAGAATAATTAAATGTTTTGACCCCTTTACCCAACAAGGCCATCCCACATCTTTTTTCCACATCTAAAAGGTTTACATGACTTCACATTCACTCTAGGTCATCCAACACTCTCTTGGATAATGAGGGTTCAAATTGCACTCGACACCGCAAGGGGATTGGAATATATACATGAGCATACAAAACCGCATTATGTACATCGTGATATCAAAACAAGCAATATCTTACTTGATGATGCCTTCAAAGCCAAGGTACTTAATCTAGCTTGCATCACTGTCTGAAAATTGAAAATTTGAATGCCCTAATGTTACATTTTCTCACGTGTGATTGATTTTGGATTATAATAGATTTCGGACTTCGGGTTGGCAAAACTTATTGGAAGAAGTAATGACGGTGAAGCTTCGGTGACAAGAGTGGTGGGAACTTATGGTTACTTAGCTCCAGAGTAAGTTTATTTATATGAGTTTGGGTCAAAATAAGTGACGTTGGTGTGACCTGCCAAACTTTATGTTCCCATTTCATTTGGTGTGACCATAGTTGTCAAAGCGCCTAGGCACACTCAAGGCGCATAGGCCGAGCCCGGAACCTAGGCGCAAGGCGAATAAAAAACAAGGGCTTTTTATAATTAGGCACATAGTGTAAAATACATTTTTTGGGGATTTTAGAGATGTTTTAGGCTTGTTTAGGGCTACATTAGGATTTTTTAGGGTTGTTTAGGACTTGTTCATAACTCATTTAGGATGTTTTAGAGGTTTAGTCAACTTTTAGCCTGAATTTGGCTAGAAATCAGCCTGAAAACAGCCCCGATAGTGCGCCTTAGTGCCTAGGCGCGCGCCTCACAAGGCGCAGCGCACTTGGTGCGCCTGGTTGCGCCTTGCGCCTAGGCGCGCTTTTGACAAACTATGGGTGTGAGTGTGACCATAATGTGACTTACATTCACCTTTAAAATGTATGTAAAAAATGTTTTTTTTTACAGTAAGCGTAGCATTATTTCATCATTTTACCATGTATGTAAGTAACCTTCTGTAGCATGTCAAATGGTGACGTGGCACATCACCATGCCATACAATCCACGTTACCAAAATCCAGTTCTATGTCACCCGTTCACCTGCAATAGAAGGTTACTTTCTTACAATGATAAAAAAAAAAATTACATACAATAGAAACTCACATTTTTTTTTCTTAAATACAAGGAAAGAAGATACAACCAAAAACTACAATTGGTGTAGTTAACCCATATAAATAATTTTGGGTAACTTCAACCCACATGGCCTACCTGACCTGTTTCCTCTTTTAGCCAATTTATTTTATTTTTCATTTAACTTGTTAAAGATAAAATATCTGGTTAAATACACACAATAACAAGATACTTTAAGCCAATTCCTCTCTTTAACTACAACTTATCACTTTATTTTATGCAAAATGGCAACATATTTGATTTTCATCACCATCTTTTTGTTCATTTCTGCTATAAGCAGTTTCAATTGGCTGATCATCAAATTGCGATACATTACAACTACAAGTAATATATTGTTGCTATTTTGCGTAAACACTGTCTATTAATTTAAATGAGTAGAAATTGCTGCCTCTATATGAAATTATTACTGATCACTATTTTATTACAGATACCTTAGGGATGGTTTAGCCACAGCTAAGAGTGATGTATATGCCTTTGGTGTTATTCTTTTTGAGATTATATCAGGAAAAGATGCCATAAATACGAACCGAAGCTGGTGTAACAAATAATTCTGAAAGACGGACTTTGGCATCTTTTGTAAGTCTATTTCACAATTAAGGGCGGCGAACTTACCGTGTTTTTTTTCCTGATTTTAACAGCCAACTTTGAATTCACTTTATTTCTGATTTTAGCAATCAGTTCACATTTTATAAACAACCATAGCAACAACCTATGATATGTATGCACCACATTGCATCTGATTTTAATATTTAACTTCACTTTTAATATAAATTTTGATAAGATCATCTTTTTTACTGAAACATATTTTGCATGCGTGGCATCTGTTTGGTGGTGGGCACTGCGTCAATCAATGCCACATCAGCAATTTACACTAAACTCAGTCAGAATTATCAGTAATGACTAATAACGTAAAGCGCCTTAAGCTAAAATCAGGAAAAGGTGTAACTTTCATATGTACATGAATTTCAGTATATCACAAAGTTGTTATTCTGTTGTGGAAAATTGCAGATGATGGCAGTTCTTAAGAATGCACCTGACTCCATCAGTACGTCAAGCTTAAAAGATCATATTGATCCAAATTTAATGGATTTATATCCTCACGACTGTGTTTTTAAGGTGCTACTTTGCTTTATCATTAACTAGTTACACCTGGCAAGAAAAACCAATCAACTTGTTTGTTCCGAGAACATTTCCACTGTGTCTAGGGATGGCAAAAGAACCCGAACCCGTAGGGAAAATCTGGAAACATTGGAAGGGGCATTCGGGTGTGGGATTAGTTTAAAATTTCCATGGATTTGGGACTGGTATAGTATTAGGTGGTAACCTTCCCAGTTACCCATACCTGTTTAGCATAATAGGTACTGAATGTATTAATCTATACATATAATAAAACCAAAGCCATTTTAATGACATGGCACTCAAAGAGGCATTCTCCTCCTTAAGTGTGCCATGTGTCATCCCATGTGGCATTGAGATATTTTAGGAAAAAAAAATTTAAAATTAAAATTGGATTTTTATCTCTTATGTTTCCTCCTATAACTTTTAAACGTTAATATCTTTTATATACGAGATTTTTTAAAGAAAAAAATTACACGAAATTAACGAGCTTTTTATTATCTTTCCAACGAGTACCATCTTGCTATATAAAAAACGGAGAAAAAAATGACTATTTTTTCTGGGGTTTTGTTCATACAGGAAAAAAAACACTAGGCAAGTCACTAATTATGTTTAAATCAGTAGATATGAAGTCTATTTTCAACATGCGTTAGCATTGGAGTTATACATTGTTTTAGGTTAGATATTAATATTAGAGTTATACATTGTTTAAGGTTAGGCGTTAACATTGGAAATACATTGTTATTGTTTTAGTTTAGGTGCTACCCGAAACTTTCTTGCATGTAACTGTAAAGCGAATCATTCTATTTTATATGTAAAATTAATATGTCATATTTGATTTCTCAACCCCGGGACGTTCCCGGGGTATAATCTAGTATATTATGTAGTCTTAAAGAATCCTATAAAAACTTTCAACGCCTCTATTAACTACCAAAGCTGAAAGGATCTTTTTATTACGTTAATAGAGGCGTTGAAAGTTTTTTTATAATATCATATATTGAAAATCTTTTCCTTTATTAAATAAAATTACAACCAACTTGTAAATTCCCTCGTTTAATTTAAATATAATTTTTCATAATTTGACTGATGTGTAGTTGGCCATGTTGGCAAAGCAATGTGTGGAGGATGACCCGATCTTGAGACCCGACATGAAACAAGTGGTTATTTCACTTTCGCATATTCTTTTGTCATCTGTGGAATGGGAAGCTACTCTTGCTGGAAATAGCCAGGTATTCAGTGGTCTTGTTCAAGGTAGATAATGTTTTTCTCTTAATTATTCGTTCAACCGGATCTATTCTATTTCTTGAGCTTTCTCAGATTTTGCAATTAATATGCTGCTACTAGAACCGGCCTGTATAATAAGCGTGTGTGTATAGTTATTTAGATTGTTCACTGAGTGTTTATAGGATTTCCTAGGCTATATACATCATTTGTTAATAAACTGTTTTTTCAGTTGCTTTTTCGTTTGTATCTTGTGGGGTCCTGCCCGTTAGAACCAGTGCCACCCCTGCGAAACTCGACTTTGGCCTTGCATTGTCGAATACTATTTCTAGGATGCACAAAGAATTATCGTTTTATAATACCCATAAGCAAATATCTTGAAATATGAAATTTTCCAAATTATGAACATGTTATTACTAGGCTTGAATTTAGCATCCACCGAGATAAATAACGTCAAGAACTTTACTATAACCGAGTAAATTAGAAATTCTGGATCTGGAAAATACGTTTAAGCGCATGATTTAATTCATTTACTATAACTGTGTTGATTTTTCTGTTTGGTGTTACTATTTTTGGAAAAGCATTCATTTAGTTGTCTATTTATAGGATGTTGGAATAAATGTTTGATACAAGGGCCGTTTATGTTATTAGTTAATAGTTTACGTATGTGTGTGTCACGCGTCTATTGTATTGGAAGGTATATAGCCAACCGTTGGTAACATTCAACGGCTTATCAGCCATAATCGAATTCAGTGTTCTTACTCGTTTTCTTTGTTGATTCTTGATTGAATGGTTGTCACAATGATCCCTGGGATTCAACATAGGATTGCTAATAAAAAATCATTTCATAAATGGGCATTCCTGGTCATAGATGTCATTGATATCATAAGTGTCCCCAAAATGAGGACCGCATCCACCAAAAGCAACCAAAATCACAACATATACAAAGGGTATTTACACCATTCCTTATATTAGAAGTATTTAAATCCAGATCTATTTTGAGCCACAAAAAAGTTGTCGACTTCATATCCGCCACAATATCTTTGACCTTGATTCCCTTATCTTTGAAAACTCTCATTGACCTTGACTCCCTTGTCTTTGAAAATTTCTTAGTTCTAGCTTTCCATACGTACCAATAGCTATAATGATAATGCCATGAATCACTTGTTTCCCGTACCCCCCCCCCCCCCCCCCAAACCACACACACTAGGTGACGTAGAGATTCAAAAGATCATGGACAACAAAAGCGTATATCGGATCTAACTTGCACCCACCGTCAACTTGCATCCCACCTCCGTTGCCAAGAAACAAGCCTGAACAAGTGTTCAACTAATTTCTCCATCCGCATCACATAAAGTGCAAACATCCGACTCAATGAAAACATTTCTTCTAGTTGGTGCCATAGTCATCAGAAGATGATTCATATCCGCTCTCCAAGCCAAAATATTGCATTTTGAAGGTACCCACGAAACCCTTTCGATAACGAAATTGTGACTGTAATCCCGGCCCTTCCTTTTAAGCGATTTCACTGAACCAACTGAAAAACATCCCAAATCTTCTCCCATCTGCTTACATTTGTCCCCTCGGCTACAACAAATAAATTTAGCAGCGTCGAACAAACCTGCATTCTTCCTTCAATGTAGTTGTTAATAACTTAATGATGTAACTAAATTATTAATTTTGAGTTACGTGTATTTCAATATAATTAAAGAAAACCAACGAGGAATTCAATATCCCCAAAGAGCGTAGCAAAACCGGGTGAGTGTTGGTTTTCATTCAATCGTCAAAACAACATATCTCTTGGCGTCAGCTGCACACCCTCAAAACTCAAAGTTGGAACTGGCCCTTTTTATTCTAAAATTGGTATCATTGGGGTTGGTGGTCCAGTGGCAAGGCAAAGCCTTTTAATACACTTAGATGTGAGGTCTTGTGTTCAAGTCTCACAAAGAGCAAGAATTTCGCCATTCAAAAAAACAAATTCTAAAATGGGTTCTTCGGTTGGGTATTGCAATAAACATAGTTTTTGTTTGCTCTTTTGGGTCTAAATGCCTAATATAGTGATATACTAACATAAAAGTTTTTAAAAAATTAAGGCGCCCTATTTTTAGGGCCTAGGTCTTGCCTAGCCTTGAAAGCCCACAGGACCTGCATATAAAACTATGAACATTGAACACCCTAATAAGATTAATCACAATTTCATTACTCGACATTTCCTTCTTTTCTATAGAAGTAATGTTTACTTTGTACCATGTATTTACAAGGTTATTATTATTTGTCCTTATTGCACATTCCACAGACTTGCAATGTGCCATGTATATTATTATTGTTCAACTCCCTGTTACTCTTATTTTACGCGGTATAATGTCAAAAGAATAAAGAGGTCTTCGTCGTAAAAGAGCATGTGAAGAGTCGGTGAGATGTAATGTCAAATAAATTATGTGAACCGAATTATTATCTTGCGCAGCATAAAGAAGGTTTGTGGTTTGTTATCTTGCACTTACAAAAGAAAGCATAGATAATGTTTACATGGTTTTTCGTATTAGATTTTCTTTGACTTTTCAAGTCAACAACGCTCAACAAGCAGTTCAAGAAAATTAGTCACTCTGTCATTCGTGATTCTCTATAGCCTGTATCCCATCAGTTGTGTTTTTCGTTACCTTGCAATTCGCATACTTGTTTGTTTGACATTACATCCCTGTCGCTAAATAAAGACACACATCGTGTCTAACTTGTGATCATTTATGTTTTTAGTAGTTTAAAACTTTAGATTCAAATAAGTTCCACGATGGAGATGGAGATCCAACTATTCACAAGAGAATCGTGGAAGTATGTCATTTTTTTAGATTTGTTACACATACAATCATTTTTTAAATGACAAAATTCCACTATTTTCTGGGTATCGACCCTCAAACAAGACGTGCAATATACAACGGAATGCATTTTCTCAATACCAACCTAGCCCAATCCGTACTAAAAGTTACCAGTTTTGACCCAAATCCGTTTTGACCCATTACCCAACTCAGTCTCCAGCTTTCACCATTTTTTTAACTAGCAACCTTCGAACAAAACAAGGGGATAAAGAGAACATTGTGGAGCTCAAAATCAACAATATAAAAGATTTTATGTATGAGCAAACAAGATTTCCGTTTCTTTAACAATAAAATAAACACTTGTGTACAAAAAAAGTTGTTAAAACTTGCAATACATAATCTACATGTTTTTAACATAATAGCGTGCTATAACAAATAAAAAACGGTAAAAAATGCAAAGGATTACAAGCGAGAAAAATGATTTACCTCACTGCAGATTTCGTATACTCTGTTTTCTCATTCCACTTTTGGAGCTACTTCAGCTTTTTTTCAGCTTTCATAACTACCCTTGAAGATGCTAATCAGATATATCATACTCGGCTCCACTTGATTGGTCCATATCACCATCATCCATGTCATTATGTAGATGATGATGTCGATTGGCATCATCGTCCATGTCCATTCTACCATGATGCCTAGGGTTTGAATTTCTCCCTTTTAAACCGCCATAACTCTGAAACAATTTCCATTGTAATTTTATAACAAAGATAAAGAGCATAGTGATGTGTACACACAACTACACATGCCAATTTAAAAATATTTACTTTAGAACGGCTCAATTCGGTTTGTGTTCTCTCTCAAGTGGGTCAAATAAGTTAAATACAAGAATAACTTTTAAAACAAGAGGATCCAAATTGGTCCAAGGTGTAAAAGGCTGCCCGACCTGCTAGAGTGCTAGACCCTGACCAGTTCCGCCACTTGATAAAGTTATTACTTTAAAGTGAACTTGTTACCAACCCTCCAATATCACCAGTAGGTTTGTTCAAATAGCTCGCTCGAAATAACTACCCTTAATCTGCGAGCCCAGCCCAGCTGGCTCGTATAAATTTTGACCCGAGGTGAGTTCACTCATATGGCTCGCTTGAGTTAAGACCATTTGAGAAGCCCAACTTCTATAGGCAAAAAATCCACAGGCCTTTTTTTGTTATATCTATCCATATGTGCAAGCAATATAAAATCATGAAAAGTATATGAGCCAGCTAGTTGAGGTTGAGCCGTAGCTCGATTTTTATCTAAGTTGGGTTTGAGCTCAAGTTTCAGGTCATGAAGTGTTTATAGACCATGTCAAGCTCACTCATTTAACTTTGAGCCCGAGCTGAAGTTGGCTCGCCTAGTTAAGCAACCCTAATCACCACCAAGCTTGATGAACTTTATCTTAAAGGACAACTTTCGTGAAATAGTTAGAATTTCAGATAAAGGTAAGTACCTCGGTTTCCTTCATATCAACTGAAACATGTGATCTTTGCCTCACTGTGATACTTGCAGGAACAGGAAAATGTTCAACCTCATCGGTTGTTTTTCCTTCCCGGGCTCTTTTTTTCCTAAGCATGAGCTTTGTTGGCAGAGGCTGAATAAAAAAAAAATTAGCAAAGATATTCCTGTACAATCAGGTGGCAATAATGCAACATTTACCTATTTACTTATTAAATTTGTTGATATGCGTTATGTTTGGTCGTTGTCAAACTTGTAAGACCAAAAGGTTTAGCTAAATGGGAACGAATTGAAAGGGTTAGCCAGGTCGAAAGTTTCCCAAAGTATTTTTATTAAAAAAATCAGATAATTATATTAAAAATATAAACTATTTATTTTTAGAAAAATAGAAAAGTGTTTTTAGTCACACTAACCCCGGCACTTTTCGACCAGAACCACACGCTTACCTGAATTTGTCCGAACGAGTTAAAAGTTGCCGGGCATACGTTTTTAATGCATAGAGTTACTAAATCATCTACCTCTACAAAGTAGTGAATTAACCCATATCTATTATCTCTATTACCATGTAACGAGCTTCTGATTCACCAAAGACCACAAGAAAATTTGTAGGATCATCTGCATCCTCACCCCGTACCTGATTAAAAAAACAGAGAGAGATTTATTAACACATCATTATGTGCACGCTTACAAACACGAGAATCAAAAGATTTACAAACAATCCAGAACATACATCCCAGTGATATTCACGAACCCATGTGTAAGAAATATCTTCATGTTCATCATAGATATCCTTTGATAGCTGAAAAACATTAGTAAACTAACAATAAGTAAGATATATTACAAACGATAGCTACAAGGTTCTGAACATGGATTTGTTGAAACTAAAACAGAAGCATATCAATAATTCTCGGTTAGAGGTGGTCCCAAAAGTAAACTGATCGGATACAATAATACTTTTTAGAAGCAAAAATATACCACATATATATAATAAGTTGTCTGAATTATATTTTTTTTTCTCCAAAATGCAGGTCAAAAGTCGCACAAAAAGTATTCAAAATGCAAAAGCCTTTATGTAATCATATATTAGCAAACTCTCTTAGCAAATTGGAACTAGATATTAACCAAGAGCTTGTAGGTCGGCCCAACCCGGCCAACTAGTTTTGACATGTCACCCAACCCGGCCATTGTGCCACCCCTACTCTCACGCAATCACGCCCCACCACAAGAAAATCTTTCAAGAAAAATATTACCTCACCAACCGAAGGAACCATGTAAGCCAAAAACTTGTCAGGTTTAGCTGAGTCAGAGGTGCTTGCCACAAAGCTTTTCATAACAGCCTGTAATGAAAAATTGAATCCAAAGTCAAGACCCATCTACACATATTATACAAGAGTACAGGATGAGTATGAGATGCCAATGACCCCATATGTTTTCAGGTAATAATATCTCCGGTTCCTACTTCCCTTTTGTAAGGAGGTATGCTACATGACAATGAGTTGTTTTAGAGTATGTGGCATTGCTTATCCATCTTAGCCCTTTATTGAAATAAATTGACAACTACACCTTTAAAATTATTAATATTTTAAGTGTTTGTTAATAACAATGATAATTAAATAGCAATAAAAATAACTGTAATAGTAATAAAATAACTTTATAATAGCATTTCAGTCCATTTTCATAAACAACTAAAAATAATACAAAAACACTTAGAATGAGCCTAACGGTACCAAAAAAAAGTAAAAATAAATAAATAAATAAATAATAATGATGAGCTTAATGAAACAAATTTAAGATTTCAATGTTATTTCTTGCAAAGCAGTTAAGAGTTGCATATTCCAAATTAGTTATTTCAAAATCCAATAAGTAGATGATCAATTTTAAATTTAACAAACACCCACTTTAGTCTGAATAGGTATAAAGCAAACCTTCAGAGCTAGTTATTTGGATGCCTAAAAAACACAGTTAATATATCACATAATATGCACAACAATTATACCTGAGATTCATGAGCATCTCTAACAGATTTATCCATTTTATTGTAGCTTTCTGAATCAACAGTAGGAGGACCATCAAAGGTTGCAACAACAAATTGATCATCCCACCTGCAAAATTTATATAATAGCCAAATTCAAAACTTTTGTAGGTTATATATTTAGCCAAACATAGCTCGTTTAGAATAGAATGCATGTTTACATAACCTAAATATAGAAGAGCCCGTTTAAACAGAAGGGGGTTCGGATCGAGGGTAGATGGGATTGGAAAAGAAAGTAAGAAACGGGTTTAGAAATTTATTCCAAAATAAATTAACTTTTTAAAATGCTTGTTTAAATGACCCAAATATAGTCCATAAACTAATGGCTCATCCATACGTGCAACAAGGAAGTGTTTGGAAATTTGTTCCTACTCCCATTCTACCCTGCTATTGAACCCATACCCACGGTAACTACTAACTGCAAAGTGCAAACCAAATGTCAACTAATTCATTTGATAAACGTATGCTAGCTACTAACATGTCCATGTGCTTATTTGTCCTCATGTTGCCCTTGGCATTTGAAATTTACCACATGCCACACGTATGCATACCATAACCAAAATTTACGGTTAGTAAAATGAATGGGCAGGGTGTGTAACAAGGTCAAAAATAGATAATTTCTTAATAAGAGTACTAGGGGAGCAAGCAGGGTTGAGCATACACACATATATACCTACACACACATTCACACACACACACACACACACACACACACACATATATATATATAGAGAGAGAGAGAAAGACGTCCTTTCAGAACAAATATTATGTCGATAGCCGCATCCGCATAATACACTTGCATGCACTAAAATATACATCAGATGATCTTTGATCTGTTTAATTTATGGCTATTTTTTTATATAGGCCCATTGGAGAAAAGTGATACCAATGTCTTGTTTTTATTATCAGTGATTTAGTTATGGATAAGTATTAGCAGTATTTTATTCATTATATAAGCCTTAAAAGCTATTAGTTAGTTTGAGTATTCAGATTGGTTTTATTTTAGATAAGATCAGATTTTAGAGTTTTGTTGGTGATGGATTCTTGATAAGAAAATCCAAAAAAATTAAGGGTTCAGAGCTGTTATTTCATTTATGCGAATTATTATAAACTGGTTTTGTATCTACCAACTGGGAGAGCCTGCAGACCCCAAACGTTGATTAACCTTTATTTGCTATTTATTGTTTTTGCTTGTTTTATCCAGTGTTGTAAAAAGCGGCCTAGGCGGCCGCCTAGGCGGCGCCTAGGCGCTAGGCGGACACAAATATAGGAATTTAGCCCTAGTCGGTTTCCTGGGCGTTTTGGCCTTTAGGCGGAGCCTAGGCGGTGGTATTTTTTATTTTTTTTATTTTTTTTAATTTTTTTTAATTAAATTTCTAAGTATTTCTAGGTATTTCTTAGTATTATGTGTATATATCTAAGTATTTCTAAGTATTATGTGTATATATCTTAACATATTTTCAAAAAACACCTAAATTTGTGTATATATATAAAAAAATACGTATAAAATACCAAAACGCCTAATTCCGCCTAATTTTCGCCTAGTCCCGACTAGTCTCGACTAGTCCCTAGGCTGGACCTCACCGCCTGCCTAGAGCCTTTTGCAACCTTGGTTTTATCACAATATTAAAGCTAGGTCTTGAAGAAAAATCTAGAAGGGTACATTAGTAGAACAAGTTCAGTAAATACCGTTCAAAATCTGGAAATAGTGGTAAAACCTCAACAGGCTGCAGTTTTTTGTTAGTTGCATGCACAGGACGTGATTTGCAAGCCTCGAATGATGCCTTAATGTCCTTGATTTTCCTTTCCCTGATTAAAGTAAAAGCATTACAAGTGAAAAAAACGTCACATGATGAAAAAAAGCCTGCAATTTTTTATATCGAGTAAAAAATGAATATCATGGTATCATATACCTACTACTGAGGTTGTCCAGTATGGAGTTCCCACGTTTTTCCCGTAGATCTTTTGCTTGTTTTTCAGTCAAAGACTGCAAATTGCATATAAGAAATATGACTTGATCAAATAAACAACCTCATTTTTGCATGTTTCAACCTCAGGGTTAGCAAAATGGGTCATCAGAGTAGGCCTTTTTTAAATATGAACCATATACAAATTTAGTTATGACAGTGATTTAATATAACTACAAATATGAATGTATGTGTGTGTTATATAATGTGCTATATAATACAATTACAAACCTACAGTATTAACAATAATAATCTAAATTCCTTTTTAATAAAGATTTATGCATTTGAAATGAACCATTTCGTTATTTGTTAAACCTTCTAGCTTAACCCTTTGAACAATTTCATGATTAAAAAAGCAAGAATAATATATGCTAAATGCTTAAGGCCACTCAAGCACTCAACTTTTTCGTTAAGGCCGCCCCTATATTTTGTTCGGAACAAGTTTTTAGACTAGTATTTATCCCATTCGAGCAAAAATTACCTAGATGACCAAAATGTACTTGCAAATTTAAAACAGCAAAAATACCTTTGATGACCTGTTTTAGGTTAAAGTAGTTGTCTTTTCAAAATTTAAGGGGAGATTTTGCTATCCTCCAGTTTTGACCAGCATTGGTATAAACAAAACCAGACACATATTTGGGTGGCCTAAAATACAAACTGAATAATTTGGTCTCATGCATAATCGCCAAATAAGTAAAAAAATAACGTGAAGTGACCCATTTGCATATAAACGAGTCCAGATTGCCACCTCTAGTAATATGTAAACAAGACTTCATAAGACATAATCTTTAAATTAACCTGTCGTGTAGCATCGGTGCTAATAGGAGATATATATTGTGTTTTGACCAACCAAGACATCCCTTTATCTGTGGGGCGTTCTTTTCTTTTTAAACCATCTTTTTTAATTGGGGTCAAACTAACATCCTCTTGCAACAGTATCTGGTCTTCAGGATCAATGTGATGAATTTCATCCTTGGGAGCGCTAATTTAGAAAGGAAAGAAGCTGTAAGGACTAACTCACAGATTACAATTAAAAAAAGGGCTTTTTTTAGCATGTGCCCAAAAGGGCATATATTAACCAGCATTAATATTCATAAATAACCAGTTATAAAGGATAGTTATTAAAAAATCCATATTTTTAAAATTAAACTATATATGAAACAGACTTAGGAGAAAACATGTGAAACTAGCAAAAAATATGAATTTTAGATTTATTAAAAGAACACAGCAAAGACATTATAAGAAACCATCTTTAAAATAAATAGAAAGAGCAAAGGTCAATTGTGGAGCGAGCTATTACTTGTATACACTGAGATCAAGTAGGTCAAGTGGTATCCCGAGGTCTGGCTCAACATGCAATTGAGGCTTATTAACCTTTTCCAGTGAAGTGATCGAGTATTTAGCAGCTCTGCAAAAATTATTTGCAACATTTCATAAAAATTACAAATGCAAATCACTGGTGTTATAGGTGGAATTTACATGAATTTATCATTTACTTGGAATATACATAATGGCCAAAAGCTTCCCAACTAAAATTTACCAAAATTATAAAATAAAAAAAGGCTTCATGACTACGTAGTGAATTACATATAACATCTAGTGACTGGTGAGTTTCAATATATAAATCAAACATTGTTAATTTTCCTACTATAAAATCTACAAGTGATTTCCACGATTAAGAAAAAATACTTATTGAATGATTTTACTGGTGTAGCAGTAACAACTAATAAGTTAATAATAGGAGCAATAAACTTGGTCATTTGAAATATATAACTATATAATGGAGATAGATTAAACTTATAGACACCCATGAAGAATCATAATAGATTAAACTTCGAAACTCGAAAGTCATGAAGAATCATAAAATGAGCATGTTAACAGTGTACTTAAAGGTCATTTAATAAATATGATCATATAGTGGAATCTGGATATATGCGATCTGGATCCAAGTTAAGTTAAACGGGTAGGGTACTTTTGTAAATTCACAGTGTAGTTAATTATGTGTTTGGTACTTAGGTTAGTCATTATTATTGCCACTAGATTAACCAGAAGTAACAAAGCAGTTAAATATGCTGAAATACACAATCAGTTAAGAAACTAATCTGCTTGACTCTTGTTTCCTATTCCTCTCATTTATGTTTTCTAATCCGTTTATGATGCACATTCGTTTATGTTAATAGACTCTATATCTATAAACTTACCAATAGAAAAATCAACGTTGTGACCATACGCAAAATTACTAATATCTAAGACTGATGGGAATTTACTTATCTTTTATACTGCCTTATTTGTGATTTTAGTTGTGTAGCTTAGTTCTGATAGGTTCATAATCTAACAGAAGACATTACAAACAACCAATAATAAATACATCATTTACCAGTATCTATATAATACAACCAGGCAACCAGCATGAGTAGCTGGCAAGAGTTCTGTACAGATACATGGTTCAAGCCTTCATGCTTTTGCACACATAAGTGCAGGACGCATTAAAAGCTAAAAACACATATGACCAAAGAATATCAAAAGTAAGAAACTAAGAATGCATACCGATCTTTATCTCTCCTTATAGACAGAAGCTTCGGTTGAGCTGTTGTATCTGGTAACTCATCCCGAAATCTTCAAAGCGCACAAATGTGAAAAGAACATTCAGAATCATACAAACATAATAGTGTTAAAAATAATAACTTAACTACATGACAATATGACATACTCACTTCAGCTTGCAAAGAAAGGTAGTCGGCTTCTTCAACCGATTTTCAACTCTTTCACCACTCAAAAACGACGTAGCCCGTCTATCACCCATATGAGACCCGGTAATCGAACCATGCGGCTTGCTCCCACTCCCAGAAGACATCATTTGCGTCTTCTGTAAAATCTTACTTTGTGATTCCTTCAACTGCTGCCTATGCTTCTCTTCCTGCTTTTGCTTTTCCATTTCCTTCTTTTTCCGCACCCTCCGTTCTTCCTCCGTCTCAACTCTACCCAAACCGCCATTCGATTTCCTCGCTGGCACAGGCGGTAAGTTAGAAGTCTTAACAGGCCTTTCATGTTGCCTAGAAGGACCCACGTCTTTATCAGTATTCCTTCTATACCCATCCTGTCTACTTTCCTTAGCTTGATTACTTATAGGAGCAGACGAAGGAGGCGGTGGAGGAGGAGGTGATGCCGGTGGAGCCGGGGGAGGCGGCGGAACAGACGAACTAGGAGGCGAGGAAGGCGGAGGCGGCGGTGGAGGCGGTTGCGCAGGCTGGGAGTATTGAGAAGCTGGAAAATACGAAGGCGGAGGCGGTGGTGGATATGTAGCCTCAGGAGGTGGCGGTGGGGGCGGATACGAATTAAACTGCGGTTGTTGATTGGGAACAACAGGGTTTAGCGGTGGGACCGGATAACCACCTTGTTGAAAGCCAGAATTCGGGTTCGGATTCGGATACCCCCAATTGTTACCATACTGGTTTGGTCTTTGTTGGGGCAGTGGAGCAAGTGGTGGAGGTGGTAGAGAACCATGGTTCGGTATAGGCGGTTGTGGCGGTGGAGGGAACGGGCGGTACGCCATGCCCTATATAATCTTAACTAAGCTGAACAAGATACTATTATTATAATTCAACTAAACCCTAGGAAACAAGCACTATGATACAATTAAATTAACAATAATCAGCAAATCAAAACCCTAATTTTATGGAACAAGCTAATAAGATGAATGTGTTGTATGAAACACAACTGAAAATTTATCAATGATTATAAATTTTAAGCAAAATCTATACAACTAATAACCTAATCTTGAAAACTAGTAGTCTAGTATAACTGTTACGTAACGAAGAAAAAACGCCTAAATTGGAAACCCTAGAAGGAGAAATTAAATGAAAACTAATGTTGAATATAAAAAATAGCAGATCAAAAGGGTAAGGGAGATGAAAAGATTAAAAATAAGGTGTAAGAAATGAATTAATGGAACAAAGTCACAAATATAACGACGGTTTGTGTTGGAATAAAGTTATTAGGAGGTGATTGGAGAGATGAATGATGAGAGATGGAGGATAATATAAGAATAATGAATGTGATTGGGGATGTATAGAGAGAGAGAGAGTGTGTGTGTGTGTGTATGTATGTATGTATAGGTTGAGTGGTCGGAGGAGTGATCGGAGATGTAGAGAGTGAAGACGACGGAGGAAGGAAGGTGTTGATATGATTATGATATGATGCAGGCAGGAAGGGGTGATTGGAGGCGTTGTTTATTTTCTGAAGCTAAATTACGGGTTGTTTGGTAGTAACGAGGCACTGAACCATTCAGTGCTGAATGATTTGGCATTCAGCGTGTTTATTTCAGCTTCTGAATGAAATAGTTAAGGCTGAACCATTGAAATTTGACATGTTGTTGAACCATTAAGCATTGAACTAGGAGAAAACTAACCATTAAGAAGTCCAACTTAATGATTCAGCTTTAACGAGTGTTAAATAACTTTAACGAGTCCATTTGATATTATGAGTCAACTTGGCCTCTCATTTCAATTCCATGACGATATATGTATAATATGATAACCCCCCTAATTCTGTGTGTGTGTTACTTACTTACTTGGTCGAACGACCATTAAAGCGATGTGGTACACAACCATAAAAAGTTGAGGTATTATCTTTAAATATCTTAACATATCCTTTCATGTACCTTTTGGTACAACCTTGTGTTTCTCACTCGACTTAGACCGGAGGGTGTGGGGGCGGCATAGGGGAGGCAATGGAATGTCGGGCCTCTCTACACCACCCCCCTGGGGCGGCATGGAGTGAGGGGCGGCATGGGTGGCAAAATTTTGCCGATGATGCCGGTCCAACCTTCTTGGAAATCGACATTTATTAAAAAAAACCCACGTGGCGGCCCATCTTCTTGCAATGGGGCGGCACCACTCCTACCAGTCTTAACATTCAGCCATGAAAAGTTGACTTTCTTGTCAATTCCATTCATATGCGTAGATCAATCAAACCTCTCATGATAATCTCAAAGTTTGTCCACCATGCCGACATCATGAACCATCACAATCCATTAAGGTTGATCGACATCATGATAATCTCAAAATCTGTCCACCACACGTTGTGAATTTACTAACAAACCTAGTTAAGGTTGATCAAGGTCCAACGATGTTCACCCTCATGTTTGTTGCATAGATTATAAGAGTAGTTATCACCATTCATAGCATATGATTTTGAAACATTACTAATTTTTATTGATTGCGATAATTTAATTGGTAATGGAAATAAGTGAAGTAGGGATTAATATAATCTTAACACAACATGCACATTTTTTAAAGATGCTTAGTTGAGCAAATTACAATAAGTCAACTAGAGTTAGGGGTTGCCTTACAACCTTTGTGCCGGTAAGTGTTGAGCCAGTAAGAGATCTGACTGGGTAAGAGATCCTAAACTAGTAAGTGCTAAGACAGTAAGAGTACGCCTATGTGGTGGTTGATGGTGGGTCAATGAACTGGTAATAATTAAAAGGCTTGGTGCCTGATTCACGGACGTTGATTCAAACACATTGAGTGTTCATTAATTTAGATGTAGCCTTTGTAATAATTAAAAGGTTATTAAACAACCTTTAATTAATAACTACATATTTTTGTTTTAATAGATTTATTAGATTACAATTCAGTTGTCCATTTTATTTGAAATGATAATGTTGTGATTTAGTTAAAATGCGCAAAATAACAATTTAGACGTCTCAGGTTATAACTTTGCGACTTATATACAAGTATTTGGAGTAAAACAACTTTGTTTAGATGTTTTTTTGAACGGTCGAGATAATATTAATCAAGAAGTAACCTTTACCAGGATGTTATTGGCATAATACAGACATGAATACTAGATTACAAATTATGAAAAATGGACAACACACCATTGTGTCCACTCCATATCTACCAATGGTCTTATTATTTACCGACAAAACCCCAAGAGTTTCACATCCTCAATAATTTTGTAAACAAAGGGTGGTTTGTAGAAAGATATTTTCATTCATGGTTCCTCATAAACAATAGCATGTTGTGAGAATGATAACTAAATTAGCTTTCTTTTGTTGTCTTCTCCGGTCATAAACTTGTGCACTTCCAAAAGATCCCTAACCGAGAAAGCGAATATAGGAAGAATATCGCACCATTGGCTAATAATTGACCAAACAAAACTAGTCATGTGGCATGAAATATGCATGTGGTTAACTGTTTTAGGTGATTCCTCGCATAATGGACAAGTCATGTTACCAACATCAACACTCCTCTTAGCTAATTCAACCAAGGTGGGTAATCTTCATATTTCTTATCTCCATCCAAGTACATTGAAATTTAAAGGAAGCCACCTATTCTAATCAAGGATGTAATTGGAATTCAGAAATCAATATTGTTGATTAATTAAGCTTTCAATGGACATATCTGAGAAGAAGTTATTAGGATTCACAATCCAATTCCAAGGGCCAGCTCTGGAAGTATTGAGTCCCATGGTCAATATATTTGGTGAAACACTAAGCTAGAAAGTTATTGAAGTCAATATGTTTCATGATCAGTGGTGATACATTCAAACACTACACTTTTCGTTCCATGGAATGGACTATATTAAAATTCTGTAAAAACACTATACTTTGCGTTCCATGAATGGATTATATTAAAACTCTATTAAGAGGATGTTAAGTTACAATTTTACCAAAATACATAACCATAGTAAAATTCGTCTCAAAATGTCTACCCATTCAAGTGACCTACTCCAAATCGTCAACGACCTACTTTAAGTTGTCAACAAAGTGACGAAGAGGGTGGTAATAGACTTTCTTGATCGTAGAAGCTGTCGACTTTACTTATTCATCTTACTCCACTATTAATGGAAACTGTAATTGTAACTTTGTAAGCCCCCACTCCTCGTCAGGGTTTCGTAGAGAAACATATACCAATTATTTCGAAGCTATCAAGTCCTACCCCTTCAATACTTACAGCGCTATACCATGCAAACATGCATCAAATTTGCATCAAAAGACCTATCTATCTAGCGAATGAGAAAGAATTGCAAGCTTATGTGATAAATAAGACTATGTGGTTGTCAAAACTACCAAAACCTCTTTATCTTAAGTATTGTTTTTTTTTTTCTAATTTATAATACATATTGTTATTTCATTGCTTGTCTAGGCCACTAACCTAAATAAAATTTCACTTCGTCTTTTAGGTGATAGGTTTGTAACGTATTGATCTCATATTAACTAAATAAAATTGTCACATAGTCGCTTGGAGTAGTTACTAACCAAAAAGGGGTCGCGTAATTTGTTGTCCGTTTACCCGTTGCCACTGTAAAACTTGTTAAGGTTTTTATTTTGAAATTTCAAGTTACAAGAAAAAAAAATTAAAAGTAAAATAGTTAATTAAATAAAAAACTTAGGACAAACAACAAAACATTTTTTCGAGTTTAGATACATCTAACTTTAGTTAGAGCTTAGAATAAAAATAAAGTAGAAATTGTTGAGGATTAAAATAAAAGGATCTCAGAATATCTTTCCCCATAGTTTTCTTCATTATAATAAATCAAAGTGCAAGGATAACAATTTGAAGAGTATCATCATTGATACCCTAATTTCAATCCTCCTTCCAACAATTTCAAAAAAAAAAAAAAACTAAAATTAATAAAAACTCAAATCAGATCTCAGTAAGCTAACATTATCATCAGTTCCTGTTGAAGAATTTACAGATAGATAACGCAGTAAAATGTCTAAACCATCATCGATACCTCAAAACATTTAAAAAAAATAATAATTTAAGTTTTATAAAAACATGAAACATAGATCTCAGGAAGATTATAATATTATCATCAGATCCGGTTAAGGAATTAACAGATAGATAACGCAGTTTCTTCATGTACATCATCGATCCGTGGCTTGTACCACAAAATTAATTGATAGATTTTGTAACAAAGTGTAAACGGAAAAATAAGAAAAAAACCGAAGCAAATTTGTTAAATAGGAATGGATAATCAGCAGAAAATGAATTATGTAAGTTAGTGGAGAAAAGGCTGAATACTTATAGCGGCAAGTATGATGAGCATGAACCCTAAGCTACACTCTTTAAAATGACGGAATGGGCCGGTTTGGGCCGTGCAACTTAATTTTGTGATTCGTTGTTGTATGTATAATCGTTATTGTTATATATTCAATAAAATAAATAAATAAATAAAAATATTATATTTACATAAATGATAAGCTCGTTTAGGCTTACAAGACTAACCGAGGTGTACGAAACTCGTCTCAGGCTCGTTTATTAGACGGACTTTTTTTGGGCTCGATTCGAGCTTTTAGTAAGTTAATCTCAAGTAGCTCGTAAATCATGAGCAACTCATTTACACCCACTACTTGAATGGATGGAATCAAAAAACCATATAAACATTTTTTCATTCTATTAGACGCCACGCGGTAAATATATTGTTTTAAGTAAATAATTGAAAATCCCACATAAACATACGTGCCTTGTGTATAAAAGATAATTAAAGTAGCGGGGCAAAGAAAGAGAGACAACTGAGTATACATTTTGTGTACATGTGTAAATTAATAGGTGCGATCTTTGATACATTTCTAACATTTCTCTACTTTGAGTATGTATGGAAGTGGGAGCTACATGGTCATAATTTTGCTCAAAAAACCGTTCCAAATGTAACAAATGATTATGAAGCCACCAAGGTCGGACCGGACAACATAAATCTAGGGGATTTTTTAAATTTATAGAGACCCAAAAGGGGTGTGATTTCTCTCTATTTCTACAAGAATATGTTACACTTAAATTTTTAATTACATGTAAAATTTACTATTAAGTTGCAAAACAACACTGTATGTTGTATTAAGGGTAGTCATGATGTTCTAGTTTCATAATCAGTTATAATGTAAGGAATTTATAAATAATTACAAGTCTAGCAAAAGTAAAGCATGTTCATCAAAATCTCCAAACATGAAGCAAAACCATTATTATTTTCAATCAAGACAAAAGGCCAACTTTTGACCCATTCTCTTTTGGTCTATACCTTTGAGTTTCCATCACATCACACACATTTACAAAGACTGTTTGTTATTCATTATTGAACTTGAACAACACATGGACAAATCCTTACACTCAAACAAAACTACTCATCACTGCTGTACCTGTATCCATCCATTGCTTCCATTATGTATTGGCAATTAGTAGCTCCAGTTCCCTTGCAATCCAAACACACCTGCATTTGCTCCAACTTCATTCTTAACTTTCATAAACACCTTTCTCGAACCCTGTAACTTGGATTTTTCATCTCCCACGACACTCTAGAACTCTTCATGCCACTTAGATTCTGCACAACACAAAAACGGTAACAGGTTAAAACCGGTTTATGTAGAAACGGGTCTTTTTTAGTACATGCGTTAACTAAGTCTGTGGGTCAACCTATGCATTACTTGTATACAGATTACAGAAAACAAACTAAACAGTTTTGGCGTTTGTATACATTTTAAACAGACTTTAGTCAAGTTCAACATGTTGTACTCATCTATTTTCCCCTTTTGAGAGAATCACAGCCCAGTTCGACCAGTTGAAATGTGAATGGTCGGAATTGCCAGCTTTAGAGGTGGGTTCAAGTAACGGGTCATTTCAGCATATGAGGAAACAGGTCGTGCGAAATTGGTTTGACCCACAAACATTTTTTTGTCCATTTTCAAACGCTAAAATTAATCAAGATTACAAAATAAAAACAACAGTACATAAATGATTTACTGATGAAGGCACTTCTATACAGACCTGAAGAGCTTCCTTGGCTAAAGATCCTTCTGGGAAATAAGCTTTAAAGCTCCTGAATGGCTTCTGATCCTTGTTATAGCTCGAGTTAACACCTTCCTAATCTCATGATAAGTTTATTTTAGTCATAAAAACAATTAGCCAGAAACAAAATGTTTTTCAGTTTTGTATACCTGATGACTCACTGGTTTAAAATTTGGAAAAACTTGCATACTTCTGTAAATGTTTTGCTGCCAGTACGGATTATAGACAGGTGTTTTACCATATGGCTGCATACCATAATATGGATTGAAATATGGGTTGGGACCAATAATCTTTTCTGATGCAAAACGAGCTTGTAATCTTTGCGTACATTCTTCTGTACTCATAGCAACATTAACATTCATGTGTTTTCCATGATAAAGTTTCCCTACATTAATTCAATGAGATCATGATCAAGTTAGGTCAGAAATGAAAAGGATTAAAGATTAATGAATAAACAATGCAAAATGCAGTTGAATTAATCACCATTAAGAGAATCACAGGCTTTCTTTGCTTCTTCTGCATTAGAGAAACACACGAATCCAACCCCTTTGCTAATCCCGGTTTCATGGCGTATAACTTTGGTGAAAACCACCTTGCCAAATTCACCAAACGTTTCCTCTAGAGCCTTTTCATTTACAGATGGAGCAAGATTCTTGACAAAAAGATTTGACGTGTTTACTTTGTCCTTTAGATGAGAAAGTTTCAACAACCCTTCTCTTTCGGCTTTCTTCATAGCCTTTCCAACAAACCACTCCTTAGAACCTGTTTTCATATACAAATTAGTCACTCAAAACCTTATAAACAACAAAGCAATGTACAAAATATAAACAAATTCAAGTTGATGCTTTGTTTACCGATTACTGCACCGTTTAGAGCTTCAATAGCCTTCTTTGCACTATCAGGCGACTCAAAGTTAACAAATCCGAAACCTCTTGATTCCCCATCAGAATCCTTCATGATCACAGCACTTGTGACATTCCCATATTCAGAAAACTTTTCTTTCAACAGATTCTCAGTGAAATCCAAATCAAGATTTTTCACATAAACGTTTGTAAATTCCGGTTCCTTCCTTTCACTTTTCTTCATAAACTTGGCCACATATCTTAACAAGAAACATGTTTAAAATATTATTCAAACATCAATCACAAAGTTATAAACATAAACTATCAACATTCAACAAATTAATATAAAGAACAGAACAGAACAGAACATACATGATTTTCCCATCAAGAACAGATCCATTTAGGCTTTCAAGCGCCTTATTAGCCGACTCCTCCGAATCAAACTGAACAAACCCAAAACCTTTACTCTTGCCACGCTCATCTTTCGCAATTTTACACGAAAGAATACTCCCAAACTTTCCAAAAACCTCTTCCAACTTCACATCAGTAACAAACGAATCCAGATTCTTCACAAACAAATTCGCATTTCCAGTTCTTCTACTCACCGGATCCCGTTCACACCACATAATCCTCATTGGCTTTCCCATTAACTGAGTATGATTAAACCTCAACAACGCCGCATCCGCTGTTCAAATTACCAATCAAATCACAATTCCACAAATGAAAATGATTCAATCAAACAAACAACAGCAAAAAAACCTTATTCAATTTATATGATTTAAACTCGACAACTCGAAACACGCTGTTCAAATTTCAGTTAAATCACACTTTCATAAATGAAACTGAATCAATTAAACAAATAACAAACAAACCTAAACAATTCATTATGTTTTAACCTCAACAACACCAACTAAACTGTTCAAATTCCAATCAAAATCAACAGTTTCCCAAATGAAATCGATTCAATCAATTCACATTGATTTAAACTCGACAACCCCAAATCCGCTGTTCAATTTCCAGTCCAATCCCGATTTCACAAATGAAACTAAATCAATCAAACAATTCAACAAATGAAACTGAACAAATCAAAGAATTTAACAATCTAAATTGATCAATGATTATTATTTACAAATGAAATCGATTCAATCAAACAAATAAATAAAGAAAACAAACCTTAATCAGTTCACTATGATTTAAATCACAATTTCACAAACAAAATTGATTCAATCAAACAATTCAACAAATGAAACTGATTCAATAAAACAATTTAAGAAACGAAAGCGATGGAATAATATTGAATACTACCGTGAGAGGGAAGGTAGAAGTTGACATAAGCGTAGCAAAGAGATTTGAGAGAGAGACGGTCTCGGCAAACACGAACAGAACCGACGGGTCCGATAAGGAGAAGAGCTGAAGGAGGTCGTTTTCGGTGGTGTAGGGTGGAGGTCGCCGACGTAGAGTGTGGAGCGGTTGTTGGTGGTGGCTGCTGGTGGTGGAGTGGTGGTTGTTGTTGGAGTTACAGTCTTCATTGTTGTAACAAATTGTTTGAAGGTGTATGGACTGTGGTGGTTGCAGGTGTGAGTATATTTATAGTCTGTATGTATAGAGAGAGAGAGAGAGAGTCTGTTAAGTCTGTTATTGTAACCGTTTTTTTTTTCATTTTTCAAACTATCTCCCTCCTTTTTTTTTTGTCTACAAAGTCCCTATATTTGTAATAACTAGGGTTTTAGTTACCCGAGCTTTACTGCGGGGATCTGTTTTGTTAAACATTTGGTGGAAATTATTATTATGGCAATCGTCTAGTGCGTTGCCACGGGCCACGGTTTACACCTATGCATTGTCGCTAAAGGTTTAGTCACCATACATGTACCTAACCAGTACGGGTCCCGGAAGATGGTAAAAATAGGCACTAGTAACGGTACATAGAAAGAGCATCTTAGCAAATTAGAATTGGCGAACGTTAGCGATAAAGCTGGTGCACGTTAACATGGTACGTTGCTACATGTTAACATGGTACGTTGCTACACGTTAACAAAATAAAGGCACTATTAAAATAACATTTTTTTATCATATCTTTCTACATTCAACACAATTAAATAATAAAGTAAATAAAATATTACGCTATGCTTCATCCAATAAAAAAACTAATAGTCTATTGTATAGTTTAAATATGGTCAGAATATATTTTCTTTGTTGCTAAGCTGTAGCATAATGGTTCAATGAAAAATCAATACGTGACTCAATAGAAAGTTGGCACTATTTAAGTGTCATTCTATTAATATACAGATATAATAATGTATCATTTTTGCGGTAACATTTTTATAAGTCTATAATATTAATTCGTATGATCACATGATTATGCTATGCTAATCTAATTTATTTAACAAAGTCATTTAGAAAATAACTTTCAAGAAACAATATCTGGAGGCTCTATAGGGCAGTGGTGACCGATCTGACGCGACTTGAAACACTAAAGTCTATACTAACAATAATCTAATTTTGATTTTCATACTCAACCCGCTTAATAAATAGGTAGTATTTAGGCCGTGTTTAACTTGTTTAATTAAACAAGTCGACTCAACAAGCTATTTATGAATCGTTTAACTAATTTTGTACATCATATTTAGGTCGTGTTTAAGTTGTTTAATTAAGCAAGTCGACTCATCAAGCTATTTATGAATCGTTTAACGAATTTTGTACAACACGTCAATTCGCTTAATCGCTTTGATTAATGTATTAAGCAGATTTTGTTAGTGCTACATGATTTTAAATGTGTCGACACTTCAATATACATATACATATTATACAATCATACAGACTTAACCATCAGATGGTTGCTTTGAGTGTTTAATGCAATATCCAAAGAACTAAAGAACTAACACAACATTTCTACTTAAGCTATAAAGCACAAAGAACTAATCAAAAGGAACTAAATGGTGTTGATCTCCTGCGATATCTGCTCAGTGGCTTCGGGTTCGAGCCTTTCAAAACTTCTGCATATTTCACAAGCTCCGATTTTTGACCATCCGACGAAGAAGTCGAACCCAAAAAACCATCATCAATATCACTGCATTCGGCGATGGAATCAATCCGGTTATGCATTCCTAGATCACTATGCCTATGAAACGACATTCGGGAATCCATCGAGTGTTTAGATGAACTCGCTATATATCCGAAAGAATAATCACTATACGAACTAGTATCTAACGACGAGTTCCTACTATGACTGCGGCGATGGTTGTGATCGTCTAGGACATTTCCGTCTTTCCATCTTAAAAACTTAACAAGCTTCCCGAAAAACTTATTGCTCTTACGAGATGATGAACAATCATTAATAGGTTCATCGAGTTCACCTGAATCCATGAGATTAGAAGACTGAGGACTTGACCATGGATCAGAATCGAGTTCTTGGTTAGCGTATTCGAGGATTAGTCTTTTAGCCTTTTCTTCTGATCTTGGGCTCAATGTTTTACTGAGATCTCGGGCCATTGTTTTACTCGGTCCAGGCTGATAATTTCTAAGTTCGTATCTTAAACAAGCGTTAACCCATCTCATGTACACGAGTTCTTCCACATCGCTGCATCTATCGGCTTGAAGTTGCTCGATTTCCTTGGTTAATTCTTCGTTTTGTTTCTTCAAATGCTCGCTTTCTTTTTTAAGCTTTTCCCTCTGCAAGGAAGAAAAATGATAATCAATTATATAAGAACCAAAAGTTAACAAGGATGTAATAAGCAGTAACTGTTGAAACAGAAGCAAATCGACAGGCTTGGCCGGTTTGTGATTCAAACATTTCGTTTCAGCGGCTTGCAAGTTAGCAGTTCGTTAGACTTGGAACCGGTCTTTTAATTTTTACAGTTATGGTATTCTGATTATAAACCATCTTTTTCGATTTAATTTTTCTTTAATACAACTAATGATTTAAATACGTCGGTATAAACAACCAAAACCGCCAAACAGGCCATCCAACCAGGCAGGTTCGGTTTGTCATTCCCCAAAACCGTACTTAAGCCCTAAATTTCATCAAAACAAGCTGAACCGGACCAGAACAACTCTAGTGAAAGCGTAGCTCTAAACAAGTCGAGCCACTTGTGAGCTACTCAAAATCGGCTTGCTAAAAGCTCAAATCAAGCTAAGCTCAAACGAGCTCAAGCATGTATTGGAGCGTTTAATAAACAAGCTCAAGCCAAAGCTTTACATATCGATGGACATGGACTAGGATCGCGACCCTAAACGAGCCCTGTTATGTATATGAATAAAATAATTTTATTTAGTATAATAAATAATTAAATATATACAATAAAACAATTATGTTGTTATTTATAAAACTATGATAAACATAATCAGTAGAAAAAAAAAATATTTGTAAATATATATATAAAAATTTATGAGCCTGAGCGGAGCTTGAGCTTGGAAAACAACTCATGAGCCGGGCTCCAGCTTAAAACGAGCCGAGCTTGAACTTGAGATGAGCCTCATCTCGGCTCGTGTACATTAAAACGAACCAAAAGTTTTAGTATTTTTCAATTTCGGTCCGGTTCGAAACCAATACAAATGAAAATGGATGAATATCTTACTTCTTGGTCTTCTAAGACAGAAGTAGCAAGAATTTGTGCATGCTCCAATCTCTGAGTCAACTCAGATTTTTCAACCTGCAAGTCATGGTTTGACTTTCTCAATTCATTGACTTTATCTTCCCAATCCTTCAGTTTACAAAGTTTTAACTCAATCTCTGGATCTGTCCCAATGCTACCCCTGTGTTCATCTTCCTGCATCTTTTCAACGCGTTGTTGAAGATCCAAAATCCGTTCTTTGTTCTGTGCAGCTTCTGATCTTAGTGTCTTCTTAAGAGCATTGACTTTGGCGCGTGCAGCTTCAAGATCCGCTAAAACTTTGTTATAATCCGCCATTTGTGATTGTAATCTCTTGTTATCCTTCTCTAATGAGTCGACTTTTAAAGCTAGAAGCTTAGCTTCCATGTTGTTTAATTTAAGACGGTTTTGAAGCTCCTTGACCGCAGCTTCTTGTTCTTTGAGACTTTGATATTCGAGTAATTGGACTTCTAAATTCCGCTCTCGTTCCTTAAGCATTTCGACCATGTTTGTAAGATTCTTGATTTCTTGCACGTGGCTCTCGGTTTCACCCATCGAGTTGGTTTTTGGTGGTGAGTTTGCTTCTGATATTGGGAGCTCAGGATTCGTTTTCATGGAAGTCAAATCGAATTCTTTCATGAGGTCGTTAAATTCAGGCAGAAGGTAAGAATCTTTGTCAGACAGAGAATTCTGCAATAGGAAACATATAAACCAATGCTGTGAATTTAAGATCAAAACTTAATATTTTTGAGATCTAAATCGCAATCGGTTTCAGATATCGCAGTATTATTAAAGAGCATAAGCATGAGGGGCTTACGAAAGCCTGCCTCCATGTTGCCACTGCCTGACGTCTACCCTGCAGACCCCCCCCCCCCCCACACACACACACACAGAGACTAACTATTTTCTCTCCTCCACGTCGCTGGCTCTCTTTTCCATCTCAGCCCTCTCACCTCCACATCAAATCCGTAGAGTCTACAGACCCCATTGAAGATGGCCTAAAAACGGTTATTTCACCCTAAAATAAAAAAAAATAAGTATCTTTTATCCATCCAAACACATGTGTAATCACTTTTACTCAACACACTAAAAACCATCTAGACATAAAACCAAAACAAATAATTGAACACCTCCAAACACTCCCTAAATCAGCAAATTATATACTAGATGGCATCATTAGCATAAAACCAATCAAAAACCTAAAATCATCAAAACTCACAACTATTTAAAACTCGGGTCAAAACTCAAAAGCATAATCAATAAAGCCTTACATGTCTATCACTTGCCAAAGGATCAAACCGACAAGATTTCTTCGGCGTATCATCAGATGCATGATCCTCACTTTTTTCACTCCTTGCTGAAATCTCCCGATCCTTACAATCTACACAAACATATATTCATCAAACACACAAACTAATCCAACCCCCCCCCCCCCCCCCCCCCCCCCCAAAAAAAAAAAAAAAAAAAAAAACATAAAATTAAAAATTGAAACACAAACCTGAAGATTTAGAAGGTTTGATGATCCTTTTGTTTGATATAAAAGTAGAAAGCAACCCACCAATAGAAAAAGCTAAAGCAAGTCCAATTTTCAATATAACTGGGCTCATATCTCTCTTCTCCATTTACAAATTCAAAATTCAAATAAAAAACCAAAGCATAATAAAGTTTACATCTTTTGAACAGAAGAGAGGATAATAATCAACCCATTAATTGATTACAGTTGCACCTGAATCGTGTTGTTCTGATAAGGACCGGTTTGAGGATATGAATAAGTAAAGAGAGCCCGTGAGTGTTATTGAATGAAAACGATGTGGGGGTTGGAGAGAGATGGTGAAGGGAGTTACGTGTGGAGAATTAAGGGTCAAGAACATAACATTGAATCGTGGGACAGGAATTGAAGTGTGTTTGGTTTTTGGTAATTGCGTGTTTGGGTTTGATGCCTTTTAGATTCGTATAATTATAATTATAACAATAATAATAATATAATAATAATAATAATAATCAAGGTTTGATTTGATTTAGGGGCTGTTTGGCAAGTGCTGAACCAGTAAGTGCTGAATCAATAAGAGGTCTGAATGGTTAAGAGGCTCTGAACCAGTAAGTGCTGAATCAAATAAGAGCTGTTTGGCTGTATCTCTGAATGACTGTGGAGAATGACTATTTTACCCCTCTGAACTATTATGTGCTGAATGAATGTATCTGTTTGGCCAGAGTTCTGAATAGCGTACAAATTGATGAAAAATTGTAAAAGTAAAATACAAAACGTCATAGAAAATCCAAATTAAACATAAATCCTTTAACATCCATGGAAACATACGAAAATCCAAATACAAAATAAACACAACATACGAAATCCAAATACAAATAACACAACTCTGCATACAATTTTAATTTGATGAAGCATTTGAAAGCAACTGATTAGCAATCTGGCCACGTAAAGAATTCATATAGTCAATACCTTGTGAACCCCACTCTATGTCATGAACTATCAGGCCATCATTTTCCCCACTTTGCATTTCATGAAACATCGTGTTCTCATCATACTCCATAAATAACTGATCATAAATATTGCATTTCCTTATAAAATTATGGACGACGAAACAAGCAATCACTATGTCTCTTTGTATTGGAAAAGAAAAGGGAGCCATTTGCTTTAGGATTGGGAATCTCGCCTTTAGAACACCATATGCACGTTCAATGACATTTCTGAGTTGTGCGTGAGCATGATTGAATCTTTCTTCCTTAGTTAACGCACGTTGTCGTCAAAAATCGGCTAACCAATACCTCGTACCACGGTAAGGAGTCATAAATCCACGAGTGTTGGTGTACGCAGCGTCACAAAGGTAATACTTATCTGTATCAATATCAAAACTATCATATAAAAAACAAATAATGTATGAAATGAACATTGAAGAATGGTTAAAAACCTGGTGGCGGGAAAGGAAAGCCAGAATTTGGGTTGAACGCAACTTCTTTTAAGACTCGTGAATCATGTGCAATTCCCTCCCATCCGGCCCATACGAATGTGAATATCATATCAAAGTCACAAATTGCTAATACATTTTGAAAGCATTCACCTTTTCCTCTTCCCCTGTAACGAGTCTGTTGATCAGCAGGCACGATCGCATGTATAAGCGTTCCATCTAAGGCACCTATTGCTCCAGGAAATATTTCTTTTAGCCTTCTATGTCGTTCGGAGTTATTTGCGTTTACATTGGAAGATGTTGGAACTACAACTTCTCTTGCGAAATTCATCATTGCCTTTAGGACCTCATGAAAACATCTATGAATTGTTTCTGTTGAGTGTTGGAACCTTCGTTTAACCATTCGAAAACGTTCATTATGTCCAATGACCATCAAAAACATAGCCAACTTTTCTTCCAAGGTTATTGACTTACTACTTTGCAACCAATTTTTTTGTTTAAAATGATTGCACAACAATATAAATGCATCACGTGAAAGACGCATCATCTCATGACATTGTGTAGAAGTACCATGCAATAATTCTTGCGTGTATTCATGACCGGTTAATGCCGAATTCAAGTCTCTTATCCTTTTAACATTTATTCTCGAGGCTAATGAGACCCAATACCAACAATAGATAATGAAAACTATAATCTCATCGTCCGAAGCCATAAGATACCTATCATAACATAAATAAACTATATCATAAACATCAATGACATAACATCCAAAATATAAACATCAATGACATAACATCCAAAACATAAACATCAATGACATAACATCCAAAACATAAACATCAATGACATAACATCCAAAACATAACATCCATAACATCCAAAACATAACATCCATAACATAACATCCATAAAATAACATCCAAATAAAAAACAATCAAAGCACAAACTTAGTTAAACAATCCATACTTCGCTCCCGCATTCTTAACCCATTTCTCACAATTCTGCGGCTTAAGACGAACCCACAGTTTCCTAAGATCGGCACTCTCACCAAAAAGCAAAAGCGCAGTTTCGTATTTCGCATCCGAATCATCCCAACCCAATGTCTCCAACTTCGCCAAACATGCATCCATATCATCAGAAAGTGCTTGTTTCTCGTGAATCATCATTCCAACCAACTTGCTAATATCTTCACCAACATCTATGAGCTTTGACTCTAATGTTGCCTTATGTTTTCGTTTCTCTCCTTTTTCTTTTTTTGGGACCGAATACTTGACTCCTGACTAACACCTTTACCTGGGGAATCCACTTGAGTGCATTCGACATCCACACCATCCAAATTTTGCTCATACACTTCCTCAGAAGGATGAGGAAGCGTAGCACTTGGCCCCCAACTATCAAACCCATTTGAAGTAGACCCCTCATACAATTGACAACAAAGCTCGGGGTAAGCAAGTGGCGCAGTTCTCAAAGCTTCTACATACTTGTTAGACTGTGTGAAGAAATATTTTAAAATACTATAATATTAATGAAATATACCACTACTAATTATTAGTATAAAACAAATACCTTCATCTCAATTTGCCACTCTTCTTCTGACAACCTATTTCTAAAAGCACAAACCAATCAACATACAACATAAAGAAAACATGCATTTTTTCATACCAACATCTATAACATAGAACAACCTATTTCTAAAAGCACAAACCAATCAACATACAACATAGCTAAAACATGCATCTTTTTTCATACCAACATCCAACATAGAACATATTTCTAAAAACACAAACCAATTCAAGCATAATCAATAATAAATTCAGAAAAAAAAAATAAAAAAAAAACCTAACTGGGAAATTTCAGAAAAATAAAAAAAAAATTTCAGTAAAAAAATAAACAAAAAAATTCAGAAAAAAATAAACAAAATATTTCGATTAATGGGCTGTTTATATAAACAAAAAATTTCAGAAAAAAATAAACAAAAAAATTCAGTAAAATAAACAACATCCCACAAGAAATTTCAGAAAAATAAACAACATCCCCTAAAATCCCACAAAGTGTTCGAACAAGCATAGATCGATTAATGGGTAGGGCTGTTTATATGCTTAATAGAAAAAAAAAAAAAAACATACCTGGTGACGCGAGCTGAGGAAGGAAAGAGGGAAGAGGAGGGCGGAGGGACCGGCGGCGCTGAGGGAGGAGGAGGAGGAGGGCAGGCGGCAGGCGGCAGGCGGAGGTGGTGAGGGCAGGGGTGGGGGCGGAGGGTTGGGTGTTGAAAGAATGGGTAGGGTTTGTTTTGTTTTGTGGTGAGGAGAAGGGTATGCTTGTCTATTTTTCATTCAGCATGTGTGTGTGTCTGTATCATTCAGACTGAAAGCTTTTCATTAAGAGGTTAATATTTTTGCAACCAAACAAGCTTGCCTCTGTCCGAATAAGAGGCTAGCCTCTTAATGAATCATTAAGAGGCTAAACAAACAGCCCCTTAGTGGAGAGATCCAATCAAACAAGTTCTTGGTGTTTTTGTCTTATGTCACATTTTTTTTTAATTAAGACCATGTGTAGCGGAGGGATAATTATAATGCTCATATTTTTTATTGGTTTATGTAGCAGCTAAGTCAGTCTGGGGCTTGAAATCAAAATGAGATATAATGGTGGGGTGAAAAACATAATGCCATGTTGTTGATTGGTTGTTTATTTTATTATTATTTTTAAATAAATCAACTAAAGGTAAAAAAAAAGACAAATATTATTAAAAAAAGTTACAAATAATACTAAAACACACAACTAACCATCAATCAACCATTCGACCATCGTCTAACCACCAAATCATCATCGCATAACCACCACCAAATCATCACCGCACAACCACCACCAAATCAGTTCTTATTTTCTCAAACAACAAACACACGAAACATCAACTCACCAATTACTCTACGAAATTCAACAATTTCGTGTTTAAACAAATCTCAAGGTATTGCTCTCATCATTCCAGTATTCAACAATTCTCTTTACGATTTCATCGGTTTGGATTAGTTTATTTCCAGATTTCAATTCCGTACAGTTTTTTCTTCGATTTTGTAAGTTTTTGTTACTTTATTGGATCTGTATGTTTTGATTATTTATAATGTTGTTTTGCTTGATGTTTTAATAGTTTGTAGAGCTAAAAGTGGAGTTGCTGGTCAAAATCATACAAGTCTTGTGACTGATTGTGGTAATATCAGTTTGTAGATTTCAATTCTGTATGTTTCAAGGTATTGCTCTCATCATCTGTATGTTTTGATTATTTATATGTTTTGATTATTTATAGGTTCACGCATTTGATCGTACTTGTCAAAATCAGTCGAATGTTATGAAACATATGATACTTGAAACCTAAAGATTCCAGGTCCTGGGTCACTTTCACTTTTCCATGATATCAGATTTATGTTTGTGCCCATTTTCATCCCAGGAAGAAACGTATTAGTTGGATGTTCAAAGCTTTGCTACAATATGCTTCCTGTTGTAACATTCAGTAATACTGCATTTTCAGTGTCCAATAACTTAAGCGTTGTTCGAGGAGCTCCTTTTGCAGCACCATAAATGTGGCAAAATTTTATCAGTTAAGTTTTCAATTAAAAGCGATGGTGGAATATCATAAACTGTTGTGAACCGTTATGAGTTCTTGACGATAATAATTCATACATGCAATGGGACGAAATGTAGGATCGCTAGAACCTTAAATGGATTGAATAAATATGGATAAATGATTGCAGCGGATATGATTTTGTTTAAAAATTAAATGGGTTAAGAGCGATTTGATATGGTAAATACAATGTTACTTGGTCGAGCAACTTTGTTTGATTACAGTGAATGGTATATAAACAATGATGAAACGGTACTTTCAAATTCCAATCATTGCATCCTTTCATTTGTGATGGTTGGAAATATAAATTATAATAACTAATAACTAACTTTACAGTAACAAAGTCCAGTGTATGTCTAATAACACCCAAGAATTATATTCCTTACTTTTACTTTTGTTTCCAAGGGCAATTCCACTTAAAATGTAGAAGCCCAATCTAGTTATGCTTGACATGTCATGCAATATAGTAATACAAGATTTTAATCATTGATATCAATGTGCTAAACCAAATTTCAAATCCTTACAATGGTTTAGAATAAAATATTAACCGTCTTAAATCATTCATAACTAAATTCTTACTACACTTTCCTAATTTCTTAAATTACTCTCTTCACACATTCCAGCGATTCCATTGAATACCTTCCGTAGAAAGAAAGAAAAATGACAAAATGAAACATGGTTGAAGAAACACGAATCCTGGATCACCGGGTTAGCGCTGATCTTGGTGATCCAGGATTCGTGTTTCTTCATTGGCGCCATCCGTGGCCTTACCACAATACTCTAAATAAGCCTTGATCA
>JAUTDX010000572.1:72500-140956 GCA_030844895.1 Ambrosia x helenae
CACTTGTTTAGTCATACAATACCTGAGCAATCACAAAAACAAGCATTCAGAAAGGTTATTATACCCTAACGTATGGTAATCCCTCTTTAACACATGAACATGGAAACAAATAACTATGCTAAGATGCACAAAATACATGTTAATGTCGTCATCAAGAGATACAAAACTTAATCAACTCTCACCATTTCTAGACCCGATGATATTCCTATACCAAAGGGTAACTAGAGGCTACTTAACAAACACAATGTACAATCACAATACTATTAACATAAATGGCCGATTGATTAACCTAATATGTTAAGTCTTGGATCATAGCAAAGCCACTTGTCTTGGAACTACACAAGCTATACTCATATGTATATATACACACGACACCTCACATATATCACCATGTATACATGACTACTCAACTACAATATGCAAGTAATACGCAAAACAAGACCCTACCCAACTAAACCATCTAAACTTACATAACTAGCTAGTTAACACCTCATGGATCTTCACATTTGACCTATATCTAGCCGACTTTAACACCTTGAATGTCAACTTTCACTAAACAAGGTAAATAAACAACCAAGTCCACTTCCCTAGATAAGTCAACTACTCTCTAATTACTTGCACATGATCGGCCGAAGTTTCCCAAGACAACAAGGAGTCCATGACACACCTAAGAGTTATACTAAAGTGATAACCTACCTTCTTAGCTCACACAATCCCAAGCATGATCATGACTTAAGTTGGAAACCCCCTTGCACACCTTAGCCGATTTTAAGCTCCATGACAAGTCTCTATCACCTTGAACTTTCCAACATTACACCAAATTAGGAAAAACTATCTAACTTCAATCACCTAAGACAACTACACTTCCATAACTAGGAACAAACAAACATCCCTACCCTACTCCCATTTTGCGGCCCATAGTGATAACACAAGAACACTTAGAGACAAGCTTTGGAACAAGGAAGTGTCACTATCTAAGTTAATTGTCCTAGACTACCTATAGCCGATCCTATGCAAGGAAACAAGAAAGAAATCGGTTCCCAACACACCCCCTTGCAAGATGTAATCAATCTAGAAGTAAGATGAGGTAATCACTTGCACCATTTTGGCATCAAACAAGCTATGACAATAAGATAATCCAAGTCAAACCACCCTCTTTTGTTGGAGTATGCATTTCGGCTCATGCACAAGCATGCTAGCCTTCTTTTTTTGTTTGATTATAGCTTACACCTATCTTACACCAAATGATGATTAACATCAATGATCAAAGCACTTCCCAAGATAATGAACATTACCTCTTTTGTTCTTGTCCTCACCCCATCGATCCACTATAAATAGGAGCACCATTGAACACTTGAAACCACACCTCACCTCTCTAACTCTCTCAGCTCTCTCTCTAGGCCGAACCACACCCACCTTCACTCAAGAACCCACCTCTACAACCAAGGAAGCTCCAAGGGACAAGACCAAGCTCTAACCTTTTGGCTTTGCTCGATCTAGGTAAGATACTCGACTAACAAGCCTCTTTATTCATCACATACTATACTCGGCTTCTTTGTTAACCCGACCCTCGACCCTAGAACTCTCCCTTTTCTATCATACGATACCCATGAGTAATGATTATCTCATGGATAGGAGTCTTGCACACATGGTTTTGATTTTTGTTATTCTCACTAATGATGGCATTGTCTTAACACAAACAATAACTAAGTCTTTGTAATAACTTTAGAGAGTCAAGTCACATTTTCGAGTCGATGCACAACTTGAATCACCATATATTAATCGACTTTCATGAAAACAAACTTACTTGACTTAAGTTCTTAAGCTAAGTTCAACACCATGGTGATCAAGCTCGATTTGGTTATAAAACTCACGAACATGTCATGTGTTAACTCTACCAGGTTTGGTCAAGCTTAAAACAATCAAGTTTAATCCCCTAATAATCGGCTTTTTGATTATACAACAAGGACCAAATCGATCACCATGAAATAACATGTGATAGAACATGTGTTAACTTAGAATAGTGTGGTGATATGGTCTAAAACATATGTTAAGGTACTTATCAATCATACACGATGAATCGGGTACTATTTGGACTAATAACAACTCACAAAGGTGTCCCATTTTATCCGAGATCATTGTCAACATATTCCAAACGCATCACTAGCACCCTCGTGGATAATACACGTGCAAGAATCATACAATAACTATGTCCACGAACATCGGGTGAACAACTTGTATGATAAATAACAAGACTAGACGACTCACCATGTCCATAATGATGAATAGGGTATCATTTGTCAGGACGTGACCATCTACAGCTTCACTAGACCACTTACATCCCTATCAGGTGAGTTTCTACGGCCCCATTTTACTATTTTACATTTTTGGGGGAAATACATGCATCAATACTTGTGTCATTTTCAAGTGTGTGTACATTCTATCATGACTACCATGTGGAACATGAGACATATCGGTTCATGAGCTCACTAGTCCTCGTACAACGTTCACTGTAGCCATTAGCTAAACATTTAGCCATGGAACACTTTAATAGATCTATTGGGTTGACACCCCCACTCTTGGTTAGTCGCTCTAACCGGTTACATACGAAAGAGTGTTAGTATTCTACTATTCATACATTGTCTTTAGTGTACAATGCGCGAGGCACAACAGTCAAGAGGTTTGGTTACTGGACTCATGGTTTGCACAGTGATCATTTGCTTAGCTAGCTTATGATTGGTCATACACGAATTACACGTTGGTTTTACTTATTACATTCAAACCTGTAGACTCACCAACATTATTGTTGACAAAAAAAACTCGTTATGCATGTGTTTCAGGTAACGAATGGAGGGTCACAGGGATTTGAGAGAGAGGTTCGAGCATACACCATGTGGTACCACTAGATGGGTTTTGTCAATCTTACGATGTTTCGTTTTTGATATTATGAATGCTAGACTCTATCATACTTTCTAGTTATTATTACGTTATTTTGTATCACTTATGACGATATCCATCCTTAGTGGTGGTACTATTTAAATAAAAACGTGTATTGCTTGAACCTTGTGCTTGAAAACCTTTCGATCGTTGCATTCCCGTGTTTCCGCCTTGGCGGGGTGTGACATTGTGTGATGTTTGAAAATGATTTTTTTTATAGGAATTTGTGTTTTACTTGCAGATGTGGACGATGATGATGAACCACCCGAAGCTGTAGGGGAAGATCACTTTCCATATTTCGTCGAAAACGAGATGCAGCTGGAAATACATGGTGAGCAGATACGGGAAGGAGGTACATCGTGGAAAATGTCTTCGCCCACCATGTGTCTCTAGGGTGCTTCACTGGTACCAAATATTAGACGAGGCTCACATTTTTGCTGATGCAGTGAGACTCGTCTACTATATATAAATTATAAAAGGTGACCCACGGGTCAAACGGTCATCATAGAGGACTCGGGGTTAGACTTAAGTCAAAAGGTCGTCTCCGAGGACTCAGGATCAGGTTGGGGTCAAAGGTCATCACCGAGGACTCATGATCAGGTTGGGTCAAAAGGACGTTGAACCATCTGGATCATGGAGTGCCAAATCTCAAAAAGACGTCGAACCATCTGGATCATAGAGTTTCTCAAGCTCAGGATGATTAAATCAGACGAACCTGGATGGAGTCAGAAGACAAGTGACGCTGGTTGACCAAAGATCCACATCATGATGATCAAGTTTTCAATGTTTTGTGTAAATTATAAGTAGTTATCAAGTAATGTAGTCGTACCACGACAACACAAACCTAGGGGGATATTGTAGGGCCATAATTTAGAGGTTTGCGTCTGTCTTGGCCCATTAGACATTTTGGGTAGTTTGGTCTAGTGGGTTAGTGGGTTTCGGCCATTGGGCCTTTGTATGTTAACCGCCCTATGCAACTATAAGTAGGGGGTTCCTAGAACATTTTGGGTTGCTTGTGATTTTGCTAGTTTTGTTTCTCTTGTTCTTGTACTCGAACACAGTGTACCAGACGACACTTAGAAGTCGTGTGCACTTTTGAAATACAATCATTCGGGTTTATTTTCTTCCTTGTTGTTCTTACATTCAATCTTGTTTTCCACACTCGATTGGGGGTGTTTGATACCCCGGAGAGGATTCTGGACTTACAGTTTATTTGACTTTGGTATGTTTATGTTTATGAATGACACTTTGACTTTTGAATAGTCTTTTGTTTGATTATGCATGAGGATTGTTTATGTTTATGCTATGAATTTGGTTTGGTATGTTTATATTATTGTTTACCATTTTGACCCATTTAGGAATGGTCTTTAACAGTCAAAGACATTGCATTTGGCAATGGTCTTTAACAGTCAATCTATTTTGACCCATTTAGGAATGGTTTTTAACAGTCAAAGACATTGCATTTGGCAATGGTCTTTAATAGTCCATCCATTTTGACCCATTTGGGAATGGTTTTTAACAGTCAAAGACATTGCATTTGGAAATGGTATTTAACAGTCAATCCATTTTGACCCATTACAAATCCATTTTTTTACCCATTTGCATTACAATCCATTTTGACCCATTTGGCAATTGTCTTTTAACTGTCAAAGACATACAACTTCATTTTAATTTAATAGTCAAACAATCATAATCCATCCATTACACTTCATTACCATTACAGTCAAACAGTCAAACAACATGCACATTTGAAATTACATACTAAACATACTAAATTCATAGATGAACAACAATTAGATCAACTTGATAACAACAACAAGAACAAAAACACCCAAATTATAATCAATTTCTCATCCTCTTCTTTGACCTATCTTCACTGGCTTTCAACCTGTCCAATAAAACTTGATTTAAAGCTTCAAGCTTGGATCTTCTAGTTCGTTCTTTGCTTTCTGCAACTCTGCACAATCAGATCTTTTACACAAATTCGGGTCAACACATCCAAGGAAACCTGAACATTGAGAGCCCTTCCTTGGACATGAAAAAACCTTCGACCTGGGTTTTACTAGTCCACGATGTTTTGATAGTTGCCTGACTCCCACATCTGCAATAAATCGTCGACATTGTTACAATTGAGGGTTGGAAGGAATTAGGGTTTTGTAATCGTTGAAGTATGGTTTGAAAGAGGGGTGAAAGAGGGGTGTTATCAGTGTCTTAACAAGATGATGAATTAAAAAGGCAAAAATACCCTCACGTGCAGGACTTAACCAAGATATTTAACTGAGTTAGTCAAATAGGTTGTAACCTGTAGCAAAATCACAAGGTAAAAGTTGATCTGGGTGCAAATGGAATGTAAAGGTTGTAACATGCAATTTTGACCAAACATAAAGGTTGATTTTTGTAATTTTGTCTATATATTATTGTTATGTTAATCGTCATCTAAAAAAATAGATTATATAATTTGTGAAGGACCGAGGGCCCTTTTTTTAGGTTCCTACAAGGCACTTGAAAACTCAGGACCGGCTCTGCTGGATCCGTTGAGATCTGGTACATGCAACACCGATAAAGTGGTTACGCAACACTAATAAAGCGGTATCGGTGGATCACAGCGTAAATATTTACGCTGCCGAAGCCATGGAAGCGGCTTAATATTTTCCGATTATAGTCGTAGGAAACTCGAGCATTACAACATATGTAACGCCATGTGAAATGTGGGTGTGGGTGTTGGCGACCACCCACATGACCACCATGGCAGCATCATCGTTACCGATGGCCGGAAACCCCGCCAAAATTTCCCAGCTAGACACCTTTTCTCTTATGTCCCTTAATCCAGTTTTCTAAAAGTAGATGAGTGAAAACAACATGATTTTTAGATATTATGAGAGAGAAGACCAAAAAAAAGAGAGATGAAGATATCGGTCCAAAACAAAAAGAAAGAAGGATGAGTGTTGGAATTGCTAAATTTGAACGAAGGTAGCTAAAGTAAAGTCACATGTATTGATGAGATCTGGATTTCCTTTCGCTATTCGTCTATTTGCGAGTATGAGTATGTATAAACAAGTACGTAATTTTTTTTCTATAAAAAATGGTATTTTATGTTAAAAGTAAATGATAACGCTGGTAAACATCAAGAATGGTTTGACATGAAATTATCAGGTATTAGGTAAATAAAAATTAAAACTAAAAACATATGTTAAAATCAAAAATAATTTTTAATTTAGTGATCTGTTGGTTGAACGTTTGGAAGTATATTATCTGCTCTCTGGTGTTGCAACCCTAAGTGAAGGTTGTAACATCACGAGTTATTGGAGAACCCTAACTTGGGCCCCCCTCTTGGTGAGATTGTTCTGATTTACAGTTTTTTAGAGTTTTGTCCTAAGGTGTCAATTGCTCAGGACTTGAGTTCCTGATTTAGCTTTAAGGTTGGTCTAGAGTATAGGAGGCTCCCTCGTGAGGACCTGCGTCGGCACCATTGAGAGACGAACTGACGATCTGGAACACCCACGTGGCTTCGCCAGTGTCTATTAGTGGTCTAATTGATTGGTTGAGCTGTCTTCTGTTCTTTGATCTATCTGTGTTGTGTGCTCTGATTGACTGTGTTATTCCTGTGTGGTCTCTTGTGATTGGTTTAATCTGTGATTGTTAGTTGTTACTAGTTTATCATGGGTGATCGTGTACCTCCTACACCAGGACAAGGACCTAATGTGGATCCTAGTTCTGGTGCAATAGTTAATAATGTGACATTAGTTAGCAAGTTGGATGCAAGTGATCCTCTGTACTTACATGCTAGTGATTATACTAATCTTACTATTATTAGTGTTAAACTAAAAGGGACTGAGAATTATACGGTTTGGGCAAATGCTATGATTATGGGCTTACAGGTTAAAAATAAACTAGGTTTTATTAATGGTGATTGTGTGAAACCTACTGATGATGATGTTCTGGCTAGGTAATGGGACAAGTGTAACTCTGTTATTTTAACTTGGATACTTAACTCTGTTTCTGAAGAGTTATACATGGGACAAGTTTATTCCAAACTTGCCTCTGAAGTTTGGAAAGACTTAAAAGAGACCTATAATAAGATAGATGGTTCTGTGGTTTTTGGTTTGTATCAAAAAATAAACTCATTTAGTCAAAATGGTTTGTCTGTGTCTGAGTATTACCATAAATTGAATATTATGTGGTTTCAACTTGATCAAATTTTGCAACTGCCTTCTTGCACTTGTGATGCCTCTAAAGAATTTAATAACTATAATATGATTAAGTTGATGCAATTCTTAATGGGACTGGACAGTGTATATCAAAATGTTAGGACTAATTTGTTATTAAGAACTGAGTTACCAACAATTAAAGAAGCCTTCTCTTTGGTTTCTAAGGAGGAGTCTCATAGGAATTCCAGTAATTTCAATAAGACTACACCAACTGTTGGATTTTTCTCTAAAGTTGGACAAAATAGTGAATCCTTTTCTAACACAAAGAAATTTTCAAAAGGATCTAATCAAAACTTGAAATGCACTCAATGTAACAAAACTGGGCATAGTGTAGACATGTGTTGGGAAGTAATTGAGTATCCTAATTGGGCTAAACCTAGAGGATATCAAGGGAAGAAAGCAGTTGTAAATAATAATTCTTGTTCAGATACTACTAATTATGTTACATCTTTGACCAGTGAACAAGTGTCTAAATTGTTGAGTTTATTAAATGATAAGACTTCTGAACCATCTCAAACCTGCAACTTATCTGGTAGTATGTTTTGTTCTCATTCTGTGACTTCTAGTATTTACTGTTTTACTAGTGCTAATGAGAAATTAATAGGAATTGGGTGGATAATAGATTCAGGGGCTAATGAACAGCGTGAAACGATCGCGGCCGTGATAGAATCAAGGGGGGTGGTGTTTCGCGGGCTTCATGTTATCACGGGGTGGCCATCACGGACCACCCCGATTGGCCTTACTAGGGAGTAGGGATTCATAGGCAATAATAAACATTTTTACTTAATTTATTTATCAAAGTATTAGTAAAAACCAGGGTTTTGAAAACCGGACCGAACCGGCTGGTTCGACCGGTCGGACAGGGCTCCGGACCCCTGGCTGGTCTGGTTTGATACAATGGACCGCCAGTGCATCGGACCGGCGATCCGGGAAACCGGCCGGTCGGACAGGGAAAGCGGCCGATCGGACCGGAAACCGGTGGTTGGACCGGGCTTTTTTTGTTTTTTTTGAGGTTTTTGTTTGTTTTTGGGCCGGTACATTGGACCGGTGAACCGCCGCGGACTACGGTTCGACGTCCGGTCCGGTTCCGAAAACATTGGTTAAAATGCATAAAATAAAAAAAGTAACCTTTATAGTACAATCACCGAACATTAATAAAGTTACCGCTTTTAATGTCAATCGAATTTTTTGTTACGATGTCATGATTTCATGTTTTATCTTTTATATATATAGTTTCAAATGATATTAACGGTAACTTTATTTATTTTTGCTTTCCAAAACAGGCTGGTTCTCCGCCGCAACGCGCGGGTGGGAACAAGCTAGTATATATTAGTTTGATTGTAAACATTTGTGTGCGTGGGGTTTGTATGTTTTTTTTCCCATACATTCTCTCCAGCATCACCATTGAATAAAAGTTTTGTGTTCTAAAGATTCATGCGTATGACTGTGTATTTGATGAGATTCAACATGAAACGATAATCCGCTGCACAATACTAACAAGATGATGATGATTAAGGGACAACACTCGATGTGACCCATTGAAACATAATGGTTAGCTCCACGGCACGTACTCATCATCCCATCAAGATTAACCCTAACAATTTATGCTTGGGATTTTAAATATTTTTACGTAGGCCCTTAACGTGATTGACTGATTGACCACAAAACACCAAGACTTTAGTCTTCTTCAACAAAGCAAGTCGATCGTTTGTGATTTTTAAATAATTCTTTAATAATAATTTGATCTTTTTTAAAGTGGCAGTGGTTAAAATATATATTTTCTTTAATAAAGAATTAAAGTACACCCACAAAGCTTCTTTAGTGGAAGTGGTTAAAATATATATATATATATATATATATATATATATATATAAATCTTTCACATTCAATGAAGCGTGTAAAGCTGAGGATAAAAAGGATATTTTATGGAACTCAAGGGACTGGGGATGAAACTTGTGTGAGATATAGATATGACAAGGGGTGATGCTCCTCCTTCATTTGCTTTCCTAAAACTTGTTGTTTTTCAGAGTACGTTGTGCATTAATGTTAATCAGTTGTAATCGTGTGGTCTTGAGTTTATGAGAGCAATAGAGCGGACACACAGTATCCCTTAAATATTTCAATTTAGATATTAATGTTATATAGGAATAATATGGTAAATGAAAATTGGAAACTAACTTTTAATTCTATGTTGATATGTTATAGTGGGGTGCCCGCGCGTTGCAGCGGGTTCATAAATTTTGTAAGGGTATATGCCTTCAGTAATAATCAAGTATACGTTTCAATAACTCCTCTACAAACGCACACCACAATATCCTTAACATGTTTCTATATAATATATGACAAAAAAGAATGGGTAACTCATACATGTAGACATACTATCCAAGAGCACAAAAGGCTAAATAAAGTGTTGATTAACACTATAATGCATATATATTAGACAAATTTTGATCCTTTTGGAAATGCCTCTTATCCTCTTTGTGAACAACTGTAGCAAAGAAGTATCTAAAGTTCACTAAATTTGACAACTGTGATTCTTTATATAGGTAGATGACTGATCATGGTGATGTGGAAATTAGCAAAACATTTTGACGATAATATTTTCTAAGTTGGTAATAAGTATTTTTTTCACAATCATTTCAGGAACTTACATGTAATATTTTAAAGAGTCAAGCTATGAAAAGTTGTAAAGGGGGCATAAATGGAAGAAAATGGCCAAATATTAGAGATTTGTAAATGGGCTTTTCAACTCCCATCTTAAACACTTGATAAAATTACCTTTGTAGCCATCTCTCCTCCTTAATAAGATAACATAGATTTAGAGAAGTGCAGTTGTAAAAAAAAAAAAGAAGAACCTAAATTCTGAAAAAGAAAACATATAGCAAGAAGGCCTCGATATTATTGTTCGCTTCATGTCCCGAGAAATGTTGAGCCAGCCTTCATGACTAGATGTGACCCATCCGAGCACAATGGTTAGCTTCCCGACACATACTTGTCGTCCCATAAAGATTAATCCAACAATTTATGCTTGGGATTTTTAATATTTTTCGTAGGCCCTAACTTGATTGACGACAAAACACCAAGACTTTATAGTCTTTTTCAACAAAGCAAGTTGATTGTGATTTTTAACACTTTATATTCTTTAACAACAAATTAAACATCCACAAAGTTTCTTTAGTGGACGTGGTTGAAATATATAAATCTTTCACCTTTAATGAAGCGTATTAAGCTGAGGATAAAAAGGTGTATTTTATGGAACTCAAGGGACTGAAGATGAAACTTGTGTGAGATATAGATATGACAAGGGGTGATGCTCCCTCTTCATTCGCCTTCACCAACTTAATTTTATTAAAATTGTTGTTTTTCAGAGTTGTGTATATATTAATGTTAATCAGTTGTAATCGTGTGGTCTTGAGTTTGTGAGAACAAGTTGACTGAAGGCTTGTTATAGATAAGACATAAGAATATATATAAGATCAGCACTAGACATGAGAATTTTGTTTACTCTTCTGCTTTTTCATGTAGCGGCTATGATTCATGCTCAAGAAGGTAATTTTCATTTCTTTTCTCTTGAAAAATTGCATAAATAGTCAGTCATGTTGACCAAACAGTTTTAAAAAATAGTCACTAAAATTTAGCTCGCGTTTTTTAAAGACCGCGAGCTAAAATGAATTCATTGACTATTTTAGTACTAGCTAATTTTCGGGAAAATCACGAGAATAGCCCTTTGACCGGATGACTTACGAGAATAGCCTCTCCCGTCTCTTTGGAGAGACGGTTCACGTTTCCCAACGCGTCTGACGTCTCCCAAGAGCTTTTGGTTTCCAAACAATAAAAGAACAACATATCTCCGGTGACGTCTCAGAGTTGACGGATTGATTTTATTTTATGTAATAACTTTATAACTTTATTAAATAAACTAGTCATTCGATTAATTGTTAACTTAAATAAAATTCTAAATAAACTAGTCATTCGATTTAAAAAGATAAAATAAATACATAAACGACGAGATGTCTCGGGGGGGGGGGGGGGGAGGGAGTGGGAAACTGAAACGACGAAACAGGCACGACGATATCTCTCGGGGAAGTCGGATACGGCAAAAGTCGTCTCAGGAGACGTCACTGGAGACATGTTGTTCTTTTGTTGGTTGGAAACCAAAAGCTCTCGGGAGACGCCTCAGACGCGTTGGGAAACGTGAACCGTCTCTCCGAAGAGACGGGATGAGACTATTATCGTAAGTCATCCGGTCAAAGGGCTATTCTTGTGATTTTCCCTTAATTTTCCGTTTTTTTCTCTGTCAAATATTCAAACGTGCTTCTTTGACATAACCTTTTGTTATGATGCAGGCTTCATTAGCCTAGATTGTGGAAGTCCGCCAGAGACGAACTACACAGAAGAGGGCATAAATTATGTTTCAGACGAGGGCTTCATAGAAAGTGGGGTGCCGAATGATACCATCTATTCGAACAATAACTATTCCGCACGTAGGTTCCGCAGTCATAGAAGCTTTCCTGAAAATGAATGGAACTGTTACACTCTCAGACCCCAGAATGGGAAGAACACCAGGTATTTGATAAGGGCCAGGTTCCTTTATGGCGGCGATAAAGGTCCAGCCCCGACATTTGATCTTTATATTGGAGGAGTTTATTGGACAAGACATTATGATCCAGATCCACGCACACCTACCTACAATGAAATTATACACCTCACCTCATCAGAATACATAAATGTTTGCCTCGTTAACATAGGCAATGGACCACCTTGTGAGATTTGAATAGAGAGAATTGTATAAACTTGCTTTATATTATAGAAATCATCCAAATACAAATGAAAGGGTATAGGCCTATTTATAGGTGGTGAAGGGGTATGATACCCATTAGTGAACCGACATGTTGGTTCAATAATAACCACCGTAACTGCCACTACTTTAGGTTATATAACAATAATACAAATAACATACTAAACTTAGGATAAATAAATATTATGTCCAACATTCTCCCCCCTAATTTTGATTTATCCTTTCTTGCTTCAGAGTAGGGTTGGACCTTCTTCTTCTTCATGAACGAGAAGGGATACTTGCTCGTTTTTATCTTTCTTGTCTTTCCATTTTGTGCATTCATACGATAAGTGACCATAGTTGCCACATTCGAAGCATCTGAATTTGCTTTTGTCTCCTTGACTTATATTTCTCTCATACTCTTTCCTTTCTTCACTAAAGTTTCTTCCTTGTCTGTTGTTAAAGGTTCTTCCACGACCTCTACCACGGTTATGATTACCATGTCCTCTACCATAGTGCAAACTTCCTGAATGATAATTACTTGAGGTTGCCATTAGGAGTTTCGTTTGATGATTTTCCTCTGGTTCATCTTGACTTTTGAGGCGTTCTTCAAATGCTGTTATTCTCCCCACTGCTTCTTCAAATGGCATTGTGTCTATCTCTGAATATTGCTCAATAGTTGCTACAATTGGTAGGAACTTCTTCGGAACTGAGTTGAGTAGTTTTCTCACTATTGCTTTGTCTTTAAGAGTTGTGCCAAGGCTTTTGAATTTTGCTCTTATGTTGGCTAACTTGCTTGCAAAGTCACTTACTGGTTCATTTTCTTTCATCTTTAGAGTTTCTAACTCACTTCTCAATGTTTGTAGTCGTGCTTTCTGAACCATATCTACCCCAACGTATCTAACTTTGATTGATTCCCAAACTTCTTTCGCATTTTGACATTGTGCTACTTGCATTAAGATATCTTCTGGTAATGTTTGGAGAATCATTGCTTTCGTAGTATTTACTTTCTTTTCATCTGCTGCTTCTGTTCCTTCTTTCGCGTCAATTGTTTCCCAAAGACCATACGCCTTTAAGATTGTTTCCATTAATAGTGCCCATGAGGTATAATTTGTCTCTGTCAATTTCGGGCATTGTAGTGATACATTTCCTTGCTCACGAGATGTTATTGAACTGCTGGACGCGTTTTTGTTCTCTTTCTCTGCCATGTTTTCTTGCTTTACTTTCTTTGACTTTTTCTTTCCAATCTTGCTTTCTTGCTAACTTTCTGACTTACTAAACTCTCTTGCTTGCTTAGTTTAAAGCAAAGGTTTTCTTTCTTGATTTGCCACACAGGTCGAATTCGCCACGAAGGTCTAATTTGCCACAAAGGTCTAACTTGCCACAAAGGTCTAACTTGCCACAAAGGTCTAACTTGCCACACAGGTCTAACTTGCCACAAAGGTCTAACTTGCCACACAGGTCTAACTTGCCACAAAGGTCTAACTTGCCACAAAGGTCTAACTTGCCACAAAGGTCTAACTTGTCTTGATATACTCAACGAGTCATAAAGTCTCAGAGTCACTTGCTATTTTTCTCAACAAACCAAGATGGGTTCGGAGTACTTGCTATTCGAATCGGTGTGATTCGATTTGACTTGCTATGTGGAATGTTTAATGATTTTGACTTTCTTTTAACAAAACCACAAAACTATTTTTCCACAAAATAATATTACGACAAAAGTCGATTTCTTTTTCCTTAATCGTTGACCTTTTTTTAAAAAAAAAACTTTTATTTAATTTTTGAAAGTCAAAAACTTTGATAAATTTTTGTTTGACTTTAAAAGTCAACTGTTCTTCTTGCCTTTCTTTCCCACGAAAGAACTTCTGTACAAGTTTCTTCCCTCCTTTTTTTTTTTTTTTTTTTTTTTTTTTACTCAATGGAACAACAGCGATTAATATTGTTCCAAAATACTTTGATTTGATTTCTTCTATCCAATCACTTTGAATCTTTCTTGATGATCGAATACGGTTCTTATAAAACTTGATAAACTTTCGGGTTTTTTTTTTCGAAATCTTAATCCACTGCTTGGTTTAAAAACTTGTTTATGAAATCAAATCGGTTTGAATGTTTGCGTTCGGATTAAATATGTTTCACAGAAACGTTTTTGGATCCTTATGTCTGAAAAAATTTTGGCGGGAAATATTTTTTTGGTTCCAAAAACAGGGGATAATAAAAATGGTTTGCTTTCTTTGATTGGATTAAGATTGTTCTATTCGATTCTTTCTAAACAATAAAAGGATGGGATGTAACCGTTTGTTCACGTTAGAACGTGTTCAATCTTTCTCTTCTGATTCGCCGGTGATATGCCGGAATCTCGCCGGAGTCGTCCTTCCGGTTTCGTTCTTTCTTTTTCCGGTTATAATCTTCAAATAATAATCTTTCTTATCGTCTGGGTTGGCAGAACTATACTTTGTCTCGATATAAGACGTTCTTGGCCAGTCTCTGTTTTGTTTCGGAAAACAGGGGATGGAATTTCTTGATGTGTCTCTCGTCTTTCACAGGGATGGATCGATATGAACAGGGCTCTGATGCCAAATGTGAGATTTGAATAGAGAGAATTGTATAAACTTGCTTTATATTATAGAAATCATCCAAATACAAATGAAAGGGTATAGGCCTATTTATAGGTGGTGAAGGGGTATGATACCCATTAGTGAACCGACATGTTGGTTCAATAATAACCACCGTAACTGCCACTACTTTAGGTTATATAACAATAATACAAATAACATACTAAACTTAGGATAAATAAATATTATGTCCAACACACCTCACATTTCATCATTGCAACTGAGACCTTTGGATATCGCCATGTATGAATACCAAACAAGATCATTTTCATTATTAACCTCCTACCTGGGTCATGCTGATTTTGGTGCAGATGGATACATCGGGTTGGTCAGCATTTTATTTTTATTATGATTAATTTCATAAATTACAATAACTGTTGAATTATTATATATATCTTTTTTTTTTTGTATACTGAACCAGGTATGATGATGGCAAGTATGACAGATGGTGGAACCCAAGATCTTTGGATGGATGTAAAGCAGTGCAGAGTTCTGATAGAGTTACTTTAGGGCCTAATAATGTGGAACAAGTGCCAGCAAAGGTCATGAGCACTGCCATTACACCAACAAACTCTTCAGGTGCCATAGTCTTTTCGGTCAATGCACCAAATAATCTGGAGTATATTTTCTACATTTACCTTGCTGAAGTTCAAAAACTAGAAACCAATCAGAAAAGAGAAGTCAACATTTATATTAATGGCAAACCGATTGGAACATATCCGGTGACAACTAGCATGACCACAATCCGAAGTGAAATTTTTTCTGGTTCATCAAGCTATACGCTAATAATAAATAAAACCTTAAATTCAACCCTCCCTCCTATCTTAAATGCATTAGAGGTTTTTGAGTTGAGGCAGCTCTGGCAAAACCAAACAGATGACAAAGATGGTATATATAACATGTTTTGTTTCATTAATTGTAGTATTCTCCGCACCTTTAAACATTATATAATATATTGCGGTCCTATCTGTTTTCTTACCTTCATTGTTAAATATTTGAGCTTCTGCAATCTGGAGTACCAAGTCAACTTATGGGTTAACAAACATCAGCTGGCAAGGAGATCCCTGTTTTCCACAGCAATTTGTTTGGGTTGGTCTTAACTGCCGCTATAATGGTCATGGGGCAGCTAACATCATATCCCTGTATGTATTTAATTTCACAACCATCACTGACTAATATAAATATTGTTTTCCATTTTAAAACCACTTTATGTTACTAGGCCTGGCAAAACGGGCTGCTCAGGTCGGGTGAGTTGCATGGTCTCGATGAGTTTGGGTCAGGATACAACGTTTGAAGAAGGGGGTTGTGTTGGGTCTGGTCAAGATGGGCTGTGTAAAAAAAATACCAGAATTCTCCACAAAAATTGAGATTTATTTTTTATTATTTTTTAATTTTAACAATGGCAGAGAGTCTGGTGCTCATATTTTAACATGCTGCTACTCTTGTATTTTGCAAATTTTTCATTAGGCATATTTGAAATACCAATTGTGCTATTTATTATTTAGGCAATTTCTCTATCTCTTGGGATAGAGGAAAAGTTTGCCCTCACATCCCACACCGTCCCTAGACCCTGCGAGTAGTTTTTCTATGAGAGATTTTTTATTGGGCATGTTTGCTCGCAATTTAAAACCAATAGATATTTACTTGATCATGCAGGAACCTGTCGTCTAGGGGATTGCGTGGAGAGATAGCTAATGCCTTGGCTAATCTCACTATAATAGAATCATTGTAAGTTCTTTCATATATCTTCTTAGTCTTTAACATATTAAACTTATGTGTACAATCTGATTTATTTTTGGGTGTTTCTTTTTCAGGGACTTGTCCTACAATAACTTGACAGGAGATGTGCCGGAGTTTCTTGCTCAACTAGACAATTTGAAGATTCTGTAAGTCACCTGGTTATTGGTATCAAATAGAAATTAAGTTTATACTAGATGCATAATAGTCATGCATGGTCTACCTTGTAGCAACTTAATTGGAAACAACTTCACAAAACCACTTCCAGTACAACTTCTAGCAAAACAGAAAAAAGGGACACTGTTGCTGAGGTTTAATACTTGTGTTAATAAAGAAAGAAAAATTAAATCAACATTCACCTCACTTGTTCTAACATAGTTCACTTAAATAATTAGTATTGAAGAAAGCAGTGATGAAGATAAAAGTTCTTGTCAAGAGGGTTCATGCGGAAACAATAAGCATAAAAAAGCACGCTTTCTGGTTGTAACCATAGCAATTGGTTTATCCGTCGTGGTATTGTTGTCACTTGTCATCATATGGCTAGTTAAACGGAGAAAAAAAGGTTACAGTATTCTTAACATTGTAATCATATATCACGTAATTGATTTATATCTTCTAGTCTTAAATGGAAAAGTACTTACAAAAACTTGAATTAACGAATGCAGCTTTGATCAAAAGGGATGAGAGTTTTATACACAGAAAACAACAGTTTACGTATTCTGAGGTTGTGGGTATTACTAACAACTTCCAGAAAGAAATTGGAAGAGGAGGTTTTGGAGGGGTGTTCCATGGTATTTATGAGGATAAACAAGTTGCTGTGAAGATGCTTTCTGAATCATCGTCTCAAGGCTACAAGGAATTTCAAGCCGAGGTAATTAAAAGATAAAACTATCTTTTAGGATAGAATCACAACGAAGTTACTAGCATGATACAATCTCAGATAGAAAGGATACTTAAGCAATATCCAGCAAAATGAACATGGAAGAAAATTATGTTAGTGGTTTGGTCTCTAGGAACGTAAGAATCAGATACATCCATAATTGATAAACACAAACAAACAAGAACACTAACAAATTAGACAACCAAACAACAAGGATTTGATATCAACAAGAACATCAAGCGGACAACATTTGATTCAAACTTTGACTTCGTCTTTATAGATACTACAAACGATGCATTGAATTTGGATGATCAGGTAAATGTTGCGATGGTTGGTATGCAGTTACGCTTAACAACGTTTACTATAATGTTGTGATTGTTCCTGCTGTTTTCTTCCCTACGACCAGATCGCTAAACACATGACCAATTGCCTTGACCCAAAAACAAAAAGTAATAACCCAATAATAATTTAACTTTGACGCAGTAACTAAAATACCAACGTGTTGGAGATGTTGTCTTCTTCAGCCCACCTATAGGCCCAACCGTTTTAGGCCCAATATGATTAACTTGTTGAGCAAGTTTGGCATAGGGTTTTAACCTAATTAGTGCCTAAAAATATAACTCTTGTACTTGTATTTTTGTATTACTCGATAATAAGAATACCCCAGTTGCCCCGTGGACGTAGGTCAGTTTATACCAAACCACGTAAATCTCGTGTTCGTGTTCTCCGATCCTAACAACCGGTGAGAGCAAGGTTCTAGATCAAAGAGGAAGACCATACCTACACCCGTCGACCAGAACCTCCTGCTGCCTCCCATCTTCAGCTGCCGCCACCCTAGCCACCTGCTAGGGTTCCGCCGCTGCAACAACATCCTTCAGCGCCACCGCCACACCTAATCAGCCGATCAGGGTTTCGGCCATCCACCATCTTCAACCGACTAGGGTTTCAGTCGGTCACCTATACTCACCATCACCTCTGGTTTTTTGTTCGATTGAAAACAAAAGAAAACGTATGTGTTTTTTGTTTATGGTTGAACTTGACAGTGAGGACCTTCGTTGTTTCTTGAGCCAATGAAGGAAGAGAGGACTAAGTAAGTACAAGAATTAATTCAAAGGAGGTGAATTATCATTCTTGTCATGATCTGCTTCACAAGCAAAAGAAAAGTCAACTTTAATACATAAAGTTGGTCATATTTGCTTTGGAATGTTGTCCTTTATTTGACTTGGTTGATCAAAGAAAAGAAGCGGTGTTATCTTTTGGCTAGTTTCCTAGACGTTTAAACAAGAGACAACGTCTGAAGAAGGAAAAGTCAAGGTACAAAAGTTTGATGGTAAGAATTTTGGTTGATGGAAGATGCAAATCAAGAATTTGCTTATACAGAAGGAGTTAGATGCTGCACTAGACTCTCCCCGTGGGACCATAGCGAAAGAATGGACGAATCTTGACAAGAAAGCACAGCCAACGATTAGGCTTACTCTCACCATGAATGTAGCTTACAACATTATGGAACAATGACAGTAGTCACAGGGTCAGTTGAGACTCTCAGTTTTGGAAGAGTTCGTGATTTGTTACTGAATGAGGATTCCAGAAGAAGGAACAATGGAGAATCAAGCTCGTTGCTCAGTACTGAAGGAAGCGGGAGAAGTAATAAAAGAGGAGGAAATGAGGGTAGGTCAAAGTCAAAACGCAGGAGCAAGTCGAGACCTGGATAGCCAAGGAAAGACATACAGTGTTGGAACTGTAAGGAGTTTGGGCATTTCAGAAGTCAGTGTTCTAAACCTGCGAGAGAGAAAAGGGAGGTGAATGCTACTACATCCTCAGATTCAGAGGATGCTCTTATTTGCTGTATTGAGAGTTTTGTTGAAGACTGGATTATGGATTCAGGAGCATCTTTCCATGCCACTTTAGCACGAAGAAGATGAAGAATCTACGAACAGGTAACTTTGGTAAAGTTCGTTTGGCTAATAACCAGAGTCTTGATATTACAGGAATTGGAGACATAGACCTTAAAACACCATTGGGAACCATTTGGACCTTGAAGAATGTTCGAGTCATTCCTGGTTTGAAGAGGATGCTTATATCCATGGGTCAGCTTGATGATCAGGGATATGATGTTCACTTTGGTAGAGGACAATGGAGAGTTGTTAAGGGCAGTATGGTAGTTCTTAGAGGGAAGAAGAGAGGTAGTTTGTACATGGTTGAAGCATCATCTGATGGGGTGAATGCAGTATCGAGTTACCAGAGTCAGACAAAGTTATGGTATCAAAGACTCGGGCACATGAGCGAAAAGGGGATGAAGATGCTTGTTACTAGGGGAAAGCTTCCATAGTTGAAGAAGGTCGAGTTAGAGTTTTGTGAACCGTGCATCCTAGGAAAGAAAAGGAAGGTGACTTTTGTGAAGACTGGGAGAGCACCGAAAGCTCAGTTGGGAGATTGTTGGAGATGTTGCAGTTCGTGGACCGAAGACACCAAGTGGGAGATTGTTGGAGATGTTGTCTTCTTCAGCCCACCTATAGGCCCAACTGTTTTAGGCCCAATATGATTAACTTGTTGAGCAACTTTAGCATAGGGTTTTAACCTAACTAGTGCCTATAAATATAACTCTTGTACTTGTATTTTTGTATTACTCAATAATAAGAATACCCAAGTTGCCCCAGTGGACGTAGGTCAGTTTATACCGAACCACGTAAATCTCGTGTTCGTGTGCGTGTTCTCCGATCCTAACAACCGTGAGAGCAAGGCTCTAGATCGAAGAGGAAAACCATACCTACACCTGTCGACCAAAACCTCCTGGCCGCCTCCCATCTTCAGCTGCCGCCACCCTAGCCACCTGCTAGGGTTCCGCCGCTGCAACAGCATCCTTCAGCGCTGCCGCCACACCTAATCAGTCGATCAGGGTTTCGGCCGTTCACCATCTTCAACCGACTAGGGTTTCAGTCGGTCACCCGTACTCACCATCACCTCTGGTTTTTTGTTCGATTGAAAACAAATGAAAACGTATGTGTTTTTTGTTTATCGTTGAACTTGACAGTGAGGACCTTCGTTGTTTCTTGAGCCAATGAAGGAAGAGAGGACTGAGTAGGTACAAGAATTAATTCAAAGGAGGTGAATTATCATTCTTGTCGTGATTTGCTTCACAAGCAAAAGAAAAGTCAACTTTAATATATAAAGTTGGTGATATTTGCTTTGGAGTGTTGTCCTTTATTTGACTTGGTTGATCAAAGAAAAGAAGTGGTGTTTATCTTTTGGCTAGTTTCCTAGATGTTTAAATAAGAGACAATGTCTGAAGAAGGAAAAGTCAAGGTAGAAAAGTTTGATGGTACGAATTTTGGTTGGTGGAAGATGCAAATCAAGGATTTGCTTATACAGAAGGAGTTAGATGCCGCACTTGACTCTCCCCCTGCGACCATAGCGAAAGAATGGACGAATCTTGACAAGAAAGCACAGTCAACGATTAGGCTTACTCTCACCATGAATGTAGCTTACAACATTCTGGAACAAACCACAACGCGTGGGATTATGGAAGCTTTGTCCGACATGGACGAGAAGCCGTCTCCTGCTAACAAAGTGTTTCTGATTCGGGAGTTAGTCAACATTCGTATCAAAGAGGGAAGTTCTGTTATGGAGCATATTGATTTGTTTAAATCACATTTGACACGTTTGTCTTTTATGAACATTAAGATAGATGATGAATTGCACGCTTGTCTATTGTTATCCTCTTTACCTGACAGCTGGTCAGGCACAATGATAGCAGTCACAGGGTCAGTTGAGACTCTCAGTTTTGGAAGAGATCGTGATTTGTTACTAAATGAGGATTCCAAAAGAAGGAACAACGGAGAATCAAGCTCGTTGCTCAGTTCAGTACTGAAGGAATAGGGAGAAGTAATAACAGAGGAGGAAATAAGGGTAGGTCAAAGTCAAAACGCAGGAGCAAGTCGAGACCTGGATAGCCAAGGAAAGACATACAGTGTTGGAACTGTAAGGAGTTTGGGCATTTCAGAAGTCAGTGTTCTAAACTTGCGAGAGAGAAAAGGGAGGTGAATGCTACTACATCCTCAGATTCAGAGGATGCTCTTATTTGCTGAATTGAGAGTTCTGTTGAAGACTGGATTATGGATTCAAGAGCATCTTTCCATGCTACTTTAGCACGAAGAAGATGAAGAATCTACGAATAGGTAACTTTGGTAAAGTTCATTTGGCTAATAATCAGAGTCTTGATATTACAGGAATTGGAGACATAGACCTTAAAACGCCATTGGGAACCATTTGGACCTTGAAGAATGTTCGAGTCATTCCTGGTTTGAAGAGGATGCTTATATCCATGGGTTAGCTTGATGATCAGGGATATGATGTTCACTTTGGTAGAGGACAATGGAGAGTTGTTAAGGGCAGTATGGTAGTTCTTAGAGGGAAGAAGAGAGGTAGTTTGTACATGGTTGAAGCATCATCTGATGGGGTGAATGCAGTATCGAGTGACCAGAGTCAGACAAAGTTATGGCATCAAAGACTCGGGCACATGAGTGAAAAGGGATGAAGATGCTTGTTACTAGGGGAAAGCTTCCATAGTTGAATAAGGTCGAGTCAGAGTTTTGTGAACCGTGCATCCTAGGAAAGAAAAGGAAGGTGACTTTTGTGAAGACTGGGAGAGCACCAAAAGCTCAGTTGGGAGATTGTTGGAGATGTTGCAGTTCGTGGACCGAAGACACCAAGTGGGAGATTGTTGGAGATGTTGTCTTCTTCAGCCCACCTATAGGCCCAGTATGATTAACTTGTTGAGCAAGTTAGCATAGGGTTTTAACCTAATTGGTGCCTATAAATATAACTCTTGTACTTGTATTTTTGTATCACTTATAGGAGAGAAAAATATTTTCTGAATGATTTTCTCATTAACAAAAGGATCAATATATAATTACAAATATTATCACTAACTAAGGAAATACAACAGACTTTCCTATAATTGAGCAATTTACTAAAGATACAAGATATTGCTATTACACCCCCGCAGTCGAATCGAGAGGTTGGCGAACGTTGAGACTGGAGCGAAAATCATCAAACAGTAGTCGAGGCAACCCTTTGGTGAAGACATCCGCTACCTGGTAGCGAGACGGGACATGTAAGATACGTACACACCCCCGTTGTACCTGCTCTCTAACGAAGTGAATGTCCAGCTCAATGTGTTTGGTCCGCTGGTGTTGAACAGGGTTACCCGATAGATAAATGGCGCTGACATTGTCACAGTAAACGAGGGTGGCCTTGAGAAGCGGCTGGTTCAACTCTAGCATCAGGTTACGAATCCAGCAGATTTCAGAGACAACATTAGCAACGCCTCTGTATTCAGCTTCTGCACTGGAGCGGGAGACTGTGGGCTGTCTTTTGGACGACCAAGAGATTAAGTAGCCAGAAGTAGATCGGCGAGTGTCGGGGCAGCCTGCCCAGTCAGCATCAGTGTATGCACGAAGAGAAATATTTGGGGCAGGATTAAGATAGAGACCGTAGTCTGAAGTGCCCTGTATATATCGGATGATACGCTTTAGAGCGTTCCAATGATCATCAGATGGAGAGTGCATGTGCATGCATATCTGCTGAACTGCATAGGATATATCTGGCCGTGTGAAAGTAAGGTACTGAAGAGCACCTGCCAAACTGCGATAGGTGGTTGGATCATTAAACGGGGCGGAGGAATGGGCACTGAGCTTTGAACCAGTGTCAACAGGAGTAGCAATTGGATTGCAGGAGTCCATGGCGGCCCGGTGTATGATGTCTCTGGCATAAGAATGCTGGATAAGAACATGCTGTCACCCGTCCGCACAACAGAGATACCCAGAAAATGAGATAAGGGACCCAAATCTTTCATGGCAAATTCTCCAGATAAGGAGCACATAATACGGTCGTGAAGTGCGTCAGACAATGTGGTGAGAATGATGTCATCCACATAGAGAAGAAGGTAGGCAGTGTCCGGAACATGATGATAAATGAACAAAGAGTTGTCAGATTTGCTTTGTGTGAATCCCTGCAGTAAGACAAAGTCAGTAAACCACATGGAGCCTGCTTTAAGCCATATAGAGATTTCTTTAGTCTGCAAACATGACCCGGAAATCGTGAGTCCCGAAACCCCATGGGCTGATGCATATAAACTGTTTCCTCCAAATTACCATGTAAGAAGGCATTAGTAACGTCTAATTGGTTGATGGCCGAAGATCGTGAGAGAGCCAATGTGAGAATGAGACGAATCGTTGCCGGTTTAACAACCGGACTGAAAGTGTCGCCATAATCTATGCCTACCTGTTGGCTGCGACCATCACAAACCAGACGAGCCTTATATCTTTCCAAGCTACCATCGGAATGAAACTTATGTTTGAAAAGCCACATACACCGTATAATATTCATATCTGGTTGACGAGGAACTAACTCCCAAGTCTCATTTTTAATAAGTGCACTAAACTCATTGGTCATGGCAGTGAGCCATTCGGGTAAGGCCAAGGCAACCTGTGGGGACTTGGGAATAGGGCGATTGCGGTGGTGTGGAGGTTGAAGAGTTGCTTGGGTTTGGAAATCCCGTCCATGGCGCGAGTGCGCATGGTACGAGTCGGTGGTTGCGAGTGGGGAGGAGGAGTAGTGCTCGTGGTGGGCTGATGTGTGGGAGACGGTGTGTGTGGGAAGTGGGCCGTAGGAGGAGGGGACGGGTTGGTATGGGCTTGGGAAGAGTGGGCCGGACAGGAAGGGGTAGTGGGCTGGAGAGGGAAGGCTGGTGGAGCCGAAGGGTTTGGGCCAGATGTTGGGCCGGTGGATGTAGGTCAGTTTAGACCGAACCACGTAAAAGGATCAATATATAATTACAAATACGATCACTAACTAAGGAAATACAACAGACTTTCCTATAATTGAGCAATTTACTAAAGATACAAAATATTGCTATTATCACTCAATAATAAGAATACCCCAGTTGCCCCCGTGGACGTAGGTCAGTTTAGACCGAACCACGTAAAATCTCGTGTTTGTGTGCGTGTGTGTGTTCTCCGATCGTAACACAATGCAGGCTTAAAAAGGATTAATAATTTCAATAAATTCTTTCGCAACATACAGACCTGTTCAAACTTAAAAATTAAGAAGATGAGTCATAACATGGAAGGCTGTGAAATTTTCGTCTACAGGTCAAGCTTCTGATGCTAATTCATAGAAACATAACTTCACTCATTGGATACTGCAACGACGGTGAGCACAAGGCCATCATATATGAATTCATGGCTAATGGAAACTTAGAAAAGCATCTATATGGTAATTGACTGATAGTTAAGTACACATCTACTGGTTTAGAAGCATAACCAGTCCTCTTGTCAAGATTCTAATGTCCTATGTGGTGAGTTGATTGTTTTACATTTCATTTGAATGATCAGATGGACATCCAAATGTTTTGAGCTGGGAAAGAAGGTTACAAATTGGATGTGATGCGGCAGAAGGTTAGTAATTCACCAGGTTACTTCATACTAGATTGTGCTGATTGGTTTTTAAGCATAACCTATTAAGCTGCATTAACATGCATGGATCTATATCACAGGGCTAGCGTACATGCATCATGGTTGCACGCCACCAATAGTCCATAGAGATGTAAAGCCTTCAAACATATTGTTGAATGAAGATTACAAGGCAAAACTGTCAGATTTTGGGCTGTCAAGAGCTTTTCCTACTGAAGATGCCAGCCATGTATCATCAACAAATGTTGCCGGCACTTTTGGGTACCTTGACCCTGAGTGAGTTTTTCTCATCAACAATTTTAATGTAATAATAGGATTTCATACTGTTTTTTTCTGTGTATTCATTGAGGCGCTGTTAAGACCTAAAGTCAGATGATTGAATTGACAAAAGAACAATGCAGTAGTGACCCAATTCTAGATGGGGATGATCTCTGATTACAAGTAATTCCTAATCAAAATAAGTTGTTATCGAAGGGTGACAATAACTCCCCACTAAGTAGAAACTATCGTAGGTAGAGGGAGACTGGGCACCTCGTGCCCAGTCGAGGTTTAACCGGTATTTGAACGAAATTCACCCCGGGTTTGTATCAGGTTTCCTCCATTGTAATTCACTCATATAATTCTATTCACTTTACATTGAAAAAGCTGGTAATATAAGCTACCAATTTATGGTTGAAACATAAAATGCAGGTATTACTCAACTCGCAGGTTGACAGAGAAAAGTGACGTGTATAGCTTCGGGGTGGTACTGCTGGAGTTGATTACAGGCCGAAAAGCAACATTATATGGTGAACATATAGTTAATTGGGTTAAGTCACCAATTGAAAATGGAAATGTCGAAACTATCATTGATTCTAGAATAGTGGGGGGTTTTGACATCAATACAGTCAGGAAGGTAGTAGAAATGGCAATGGCCTGTGTTTCCTCCTCATCCATCGAAAGACCAACCCTTGACAACGTGGTGGTGGATCTCAAAAATTGTTTGCGAGCAGAAAGAGAACGGAAGAGCAAATTAGTGTCTTGTAACATGGATAGCGTAAGCGGTCCAACCCCACGATAGTGAAGTCTTGAAGCTGTGGAGTTTCAAATGCTTATGCATAATTTAGTTTTTTTTTTTGTTTTTTTTTTTAACTTTTTTCACGTTCAAGGTATATCCAAGTTCAAGATATTGTGGTTTGTTTTTCTCATTTAAAATTAATTGATCCATAAGAGTATTTTGACTTTCTCATGGTTTAAATTCCTTGGTGAAATCCGTTGATCATTGCAATCTACACAATTATATGTTCATCAAACGGTAATGTGGGGCTTGCTCACTTGGTAAACGCATATGGCTTTTAAAGGGGAGATCTGAGGTTTAATACTTGACAATTATATACTTTAGAATTAGTGTTCAATTCTTGACAATTATACTATGTATTAATCATGAAATGGGTGAATAGTGCTGCCAGCTCCTCTCCCATTGGTTGAGAGCGGAGGTGACAATTTTTTTTTATATATATTTTTTTTGTTTTTTACATCTTTATTTAATAATAAATATAATTAGTTTCATTTCAAAACCAACATGAGATCATAGGTTCAAGACTGTTTCAATGCATTTATTTACAACATTAATGTGTCTGCCCCTTCTCATTGGTTGAGAGGGGTAGTGGCATTTTTGTATATTTTTTTTACAGTTTAATTTCATATTAAATATAATTGGTTTCATATGAAAACTAAAGTTGGCTTAGTGGTGGACTGGTTTGATGTGTATCCCTCTTACATGAGGTCATGGGTTCAAGGCCGGTTGGAGTGTTTTTATTTACACAGCTTTATTTCATATTATATACAATTGGGTTGGCAATAAAAGACAATTTGGGTTGTCTTTTCACACATAGACCTGGCCTTGATAGGCTTATACACACATCACAACCTAAACCTTGACCACTTCATAAAAAATTTTGTATAAAATAAACAATACAACACAGAATAATAGTAAAGTCATTGACACAAAAATATTCAAAGACTAAACTATCAATCATATTGCTTTAAGATCAGCAACAACTTTAGAAAACTACACACACATAAAAAACCATTCAACCACAAATAGCAAACTATGTTTTAACCTCATGAAAAACTAAAACTGAAAATCAATGCATGCCATCAAAATTATGCCACCACTATTAAAAATTACCAACAAAGGCCCAAGACCTCCATCCCTTCAATTACATGCCAACCCACGACCACCATTATCTAACAGCCGAAAAACAAATGTAGATGGTGGCGGCTAGGGTTTAGCAGGAAAGGGGCCTCCATCCTTTCAATTACAGGCCAACCCACGACCACCATCTTCTAACACCCGAAAAACAAATGCAGACAGTGGCGGCTAGGGTTTAGCAGGAAGGGTCCGCCTCGGGAACAACGCCACCACCCTGTAATGCCAACCTCACCGATGCTCATCATACACAAATACACACACATACCTAGCAAATACAGAGTATAGAGAGAGACAGAGAGAAAGACTATGAGAGAAGATCAATACCTGCCATTCGATTCCAGCATGACACCAGATACCTGTGACAGTGGTGGTTTCGAAAAAGAAAGACGACGATCATGTCATATTATAACGGAGAGGAAGATAGTGGGTGAAAGGAAGAAGATAAAGGAGGTTATAGAGAGAGAGAGAGCAAATATATGTTAGACCTTTGTGGCAAGTTAGACCTTCGTGGCAAGTTAGACCTTCGTGGCAAATTCGACCTGTGTGGCAAATCAAGAAAGAAGACCTTTGCTTCAAAGCAGCAAGGAACTTAGCAAAGTTAAAGCAGATAACAAGCAAGAAAGAAATTGGGAAAGAAGCAATAGCATCGGTTGACAACATTGCAAGTGAAATTTAATAAGATGTCAACAACAATGACGAAGAAAGTTATGGCTACTATGAAGCAAGAAGAAAGCAAAGAACAAGAAAGACTCCATTCGCATGCATGAAGAAGAGATCAACCCTACTACTATGGAGCAAGAAAGGATAAATCAAAATTAGGGGGAGAATGTTGGAAATAATATTTGATTATCCTAAGTTAGATTATTTAGAATGTATTATTGTTGTATAATATATAGTTGTGGCGGTTATGGTGGTTATTACTGAACCAACATGTCGGTTCACCAATGGGTATCACACCCCTTCACCACCTATAAATAGCCCCATACCCCTTCATTTGTATTTGGAACGAGCAAAGAGACTTACGATTCTGATCAAAACTTTTGATCGACTCTTTTTATTAACTTGAATTGAATAAAACATAACAACCAAGGGGTTTATATAGACTAGCTATTCTAATCCTATTAGAACTCTAATACTAAACATAATTATCTAAACATTAGGAATCATAATTCAAACCTAATACTAACACTAATAGATAATTCAAATAATAATTAAACAAACTTAATTATTAGTATTTTACTGGTTTAGTCCTTCAACTTTAGCCTTCAAGTTGATATCGCCACAACTTTAACACTCCCTCTCGATATCAACTATAAACCTCTTTCAACTAAAATTTTCATACCGGGTTGGTGTTGGATCTTTCACACTCCCTCTCAACACCGACTTCACTCATTCCAATACTTAAACACAACTCAAGCATCTTTACTATCGGTAATACATTTAGCTTCCTTGCTTGTTTGCTCCCTCTTGAACTCAAGTCCATAGTCTGCACTGTTTTAAACTCGACCAATAACGAAACTCGATTAACTTGAAGAAGGGATAACTTATCAACTGCCTTCAACCAAATTACATCAAAGGGTTCACCAAGATCTCATCTAGATCTTTTTACCACTGCCTTTGAACGAGTCTTCTTCTTTTGGTCACTCGACTAAACTACCCCGACACACGGAGATTTAAACCATCCCGACACATGGTGATGACACCTTATCATTGAAACCTTCAACGCTAATCACTAGCCGATCTGAATAACCAAGAGAGCCTTAATCAAGAGAACTTTTAATCTAGAGAAGAGTAACCAATTTCAACATCCTTCTTTGCTGCTGTCCCATACGCCATATAGCGGTTCTGAAACTGTTCCTAAATGTACTTCGCTTATGCACGGTTTTGGTAGCATAACACCAGTGCTTCTTGGGACTATTTTGATCATCAACCATTTACTAACAGTTATTTATAAAAGAAATTATATCACCTACTTCCAAGTTTGACTTAATTTCCACCTTGCGAACTGTCCAATCTTATTCGTCCACGTAGACTTTAATTTGAGATGCACCACCACGCAATCGATAGCCAAACCAATTAATTTTGAAAACTTCCATGCTAATTTGCAGCTAACAGCCTTCGAACTCGAACATATCAAACGGTTTCCGTCTCATCATGCAATTAAAGACTGTACAACCTTCTCGCATATCCGCTGTCGATCAGGTTTCTATAATCTTCTGATCGGTTCTTCTTTTCAGACGTGAGCTAGGGTTACCGAGACAAGATCGGATTCTTGTCTTCGAACTGCAATAAACGATCACAAAAACTAAGTTGACTGCTTTGTTCCGAAATTACTCGATATCAACATCTTCAACCACCACCGTTCACCGCCGCAACTCTCTTCGATCGGGTTTCTAGCTATCCTTCAATCGGTTTTCTACTGCTGACTTTTCCTTCGTGTGGTTGAGATCTCGGATTCTTTTCGCGATCAGATTTCTTGTCTTCGATCAAGGTTTCTAAGTTTCCCGCTTGATCGGTTTCTCCTTCTTCTGATCTTCTTGAAATTCGACTCTCACCGCTGCCGGTTTCACCACCGTTGCAGCCCCGTAAGGGGCTGCTCCCGCGACTCGGTACGCGACTCTCAAAACCGTGGCTCTGATACCACTTGTTAAACTTGGAAACGAGCAAAGAGACTTACGATGCTGATCAAAACTTTTGATCGACTCTTTTTATTAACTTTAATTGAATAAAACATAACAACTAAGGGGTTTATATAGACTAGCTATTCTAATCCTATTAGAACTCTAATACTAAACATAATAATCTAAACATTAGGAATCATAATTCAAACCTAATACTAACACTAATAGATAATTCAAATAATAATTAAACAAAATTAATTATTAGTATTTTACTCGTTTAGTCCTTCAACTTTAGTCTTCAAGTTGATTTTTTTTGAACATAAATTTCATACAAAAACAGAGGGGCCTTCAAATCAAAGACCACTCAAAGCCACCATTTACAACATATACAATGGGTATTTGACCCACTCATGCCAAACAATCCTACTACACTTGGATCTATACTTTAACCAAATAAACGACATCGACTTAACCAACGACACCGTATCAACCACCTTCGGCTCAGCACTGTGAAAAACAACCTTATTACGTTCCTTCCAAATCGCCCAACACGTCACTACCAGGATCCCTCGAACAATCTGCTTACTCTTGAAACTGACAGAAGCCGAACAGAGCAGAACCTCCTCAACAGAAGTGAAGCTCGCTGGATCAAGGTGGCACCAGGACCAAATTTGTCTCCACACTCCCGTCGCAAAACCACAGTCAAAGAGCACATGAGAAACCTCCTCGTCTGCCAACGCACACATTGGACAACTCACACTACTCAAACTAACCTTCCTTTTCACTAGCTCCAGCCTTGTAGGGATTATGCACTTGTCGATTCTCCAAGCCAAGACATTTACCTTTATAGGGACCCATTTGACCCAAACATAACACCGAGGCTGTCCGACTATGTTCTTATTAATTGTCGCTTTAACAGCAGCCACTGAAAACGTCCAGTTCGGATTATTGTCCCACGTCCATCGATCTTTAATCTGCTTGAGCTGCACCTGGGCCAGCAAATACATCACATCCTGAACTTCCGAGATACCTTCTACCGACTGAGCAGCCAGAACCCAGCTGTCCGATGCTTGATTAGCGTTCCCATCAAATTTAATGAAACTGCTAACTGGCCCGTTTCTGTCTTTGTTAAGCGCAAACAGGTTAGGCCATCTATTATACAACGCTCTATCCCCATACCAGACGTCCTTCCAAAAAGAAATGCTATCACCGTTCCCGAGTTGACACGATAATAAGCTGCTGATATGAGACCCATTTATACGAACCCTGGTCAACAGGCTAACAATGGCCTTCCATGTACCCGGCAGAGCATTTTTAATAGGTAGAAAATCCCATTTATTCCGACCCCCATGTAAGCTCAAAATCACCTTTCTCCAAAGCCCTCCAAAGTTCGTCTTAAACCTCCACGCCCATTTGATCAAGAGCGCCAAATTCACATCGGACAACTTTGAAATACCCAGCCCTCCTACCTTCTTTGGGCTAGTAACAATATCCCAGGCAACCCAATGAATCCCTTTACCTTCTTTACCCCCCTACCCACAAAAATTTTCTCATCATCTTTTCAATCTCGTCAATCACCGCCTTTGGAGCTTTAAACAGAGACAAATAATACACTGGAAGACTAGCGAGGACCGATCTAATCAAAGTCAACCGCCCGCCAATGGATAATATTTTCGCTTTCCACGATTGCAGTCTGTTACTCACAGACTCCAGAACGGGAGCCCAATGAGACGACCTATTCATATTCGCACCAATTTTTACACCAAGATACTTGAACGGGAACTCTCCAACTTGACAACCCAAAACTTCTGCCATGCCTTCTACCTCCACCGAGGTCACTCCCAACCCAAATAAATGAGATTTATGGACATTGATCTTCATACCCGAACACATATGAAAAATACGTAAAAGTCGATTCATCATGATAATATTGGTAGAAGACCAAGTACCCATAAGCAAGGCATCATCGGCGTACAGCATGTGAGATATAATCGGCCCCTCCCCAGTAACTTTGATCCCCTCTACATCCCCCAAATGACCCGCTTTCGAAATCATGTTCGCCAATGCTTCCATAACAATCAGAAATAGAAAAGGGGATAACGGGTCGCCTTGTCTGAGCCCTTTTGGCAACTAAACTCAAACGTGGGAGACCCGTTGACCAAGACCGCTGACCTGGCAGAACTAACAATACCTCTAGTCCATAGGCACCATCTAGGAGGAAATCCCATTTGTTCCATAATGGACAAAAGAAAATCCCAGTTCACGTTATCGTACGCCTTTTCAAAATCAATCTTCAAGAAGAACGCCTGTTTCCCGCATTTCTTTATCCATCCGATCAGTTCATTAAGAACTAGAGGCCCATCCAAAATGAACCTCTCTTTGAGAAAAGCAGATTGCGACTCTGAGATAACATCCCCCATTACCTTTTTAATCCTGGCCGCCACCACTTTCGAGATAACCTTGTTAATCACTCCCACAAGGTTAATGGGGCGATAATCTTTTAACCCCATTGGATTCTGATTCTTTGCAACAAGAGTGATAAACGACAAACTACACTCCTTATTAATTACCCCCGTATCATAAAACTCTTCAAAAACTCTCATGAAATCTTCCTCCAGCTCAGCCCACAAGTGTTTTATAAAATGAAAGTTAAATCCGTCTGGACCGGGCGCTTTATCAGACCCGCAATCAAAAACAGCTTCCTTGACTTCTTCCTTGCAAAAAGGCGCAATCAGCTCACCTTTCTTCTCCATAGGAACCTGTTTAAGATTATCACAAAAGAAAACCGGTCTACTAGTGTTAGCTTCTTCGAAAAGATTTCTATAAAAGCGAAGAACTTCTCTTTTCACTATCGAAGGTTTAGCAATCCATTCCCCGTTCACTACAACGCCCGCAATATTATTCGCCGCTTTCCTCCCATTAATACACCTGTGGAAGAATGCAGAATTTTCGTCTCCCAGGGACGCCCAGTTAACCCTTGACTTCTGTTTTAAATCTTTATTTTTCAACAACGCCAATCTATCCATCTCCTTCTTACTCTCCTCCCATACCCATACTTCATCCTCCTCAAGGTCTCGTTCTTCCATGATTAATTCCAAGCGACGAACATCATCTTTAAGCAACTCCATAACCTCTTCTTCCTTTTTTGAGATCATTTTCCACCAGGTTTTTAGAGCCATTTTAACCGCTGAAAGCTTTTTGAAAACAACCACATCTGCTGCCCAGTAACAGCAGCGTTTCTTAGAGCTTCACGCACCACTTCCTCACAGCCATCCCTATCTAACCATGAGTTAAACCACTTGAACGGCTTAGCACCATAGTTACTATCAACAATAGTCAACAATACTGGACAATGATCAGACAACTCCCTTGGAGCGCCCGAAGACAAGCCCCACTCCATTTATTAAAAAAATCTTGACAAACCAGCATCCGATCTATTTTACTCATCTTCGCGTCGTTGCCCGTACCTGTCAAAAAAGTGAATCTACCACCCTGCATAGTGAATTCTTGTAAGTTCGCATCATCAATAAAATTATTAAAATCGCGTGCCGCCCTATTATTGAACTTCGAGTTCTTCCTCTCAATATCCCATCTAACCGAATTGAAATCTCCCAAGAAAATCCACATCCCCACCATACCCTGCATCAACATCAGAAGGCGCTCCCACAGAGCACGCTTTTCCCCCACTTTCTGCGGGGCATACACATTTACAACATGAATAACGGACCCATCTTCGACCAGGTTCCCGGATGTCAGCAAAAAATTCTGGTCTTTGATAGAGTGAAACTTTTTAAACTTCCTTGGGTTCCAACAGTTAATAATACCCCCTGATCTCCCCGACGCCCCAACCGCATCTACATCCATACTCATATTACCCCAAAATAAAGAATAATCAAAACTCACTGAATCAGTTAACAATGACTCTTGGAGCCCTAGAAAATCGACTTTGAACTTTGACACCAAACCTTTAACCCAAGAGGCCTTCCCAGCCGCCCCTATCCCTCTAACATTCAAAGTCATAAAATTCATCGCTTACCTGATTGAAATCCTTCTCCTTCAATGGTAACCGAGACTAATTCTTCGAAACCCGCTAGCTGAACACCAAGTCTATGGCCGAAATCCATGGTAGCTTCTTTTTCCTTCTCACGATCAAGGCTATTATCATCCAAGGGAGCCTCCTTTTCAACAGTCTCCATAACAATTTCCTGATCAGTCTCTTCATCTGAATCACCACTCTCATCGACCAAGGCCTGGAAGGAGTTCGTAACCTGGACTGGGTCCATTCCTCTAGTTTTAACGACATTGTGATCCAGCCCCAAAATTATTGGATCCAAGTTAAATGGGTCGTCTCCTGACAAAACTCCAGTCTTGGGCCCCTTAGTGGGCCGATCATTGCTACTGGAATAGTGACCGCCAGAGAAACAGCCCAAATCCATACTTTTCTTTTTTGGCTTTTTTCTTTTCAAAATTTTCAATGGGACCCTTTGACTATCAAAACCATCTTCATTAACTTTAATATTTGAAGGACCCGCCGAAGACACCTCCACATTGTTTGGAAACTTATTATTGCCTTTATCAGTTTCCAAAAAAACATTCCTTTTCATTTAATGCCGTATTCGCCGACGTTGACTCCGACACAGCGGCCGTATCTTCAACCGGCTCCTCTACTTCCATCTCACTGTCAACTTCGCCAACTTCGTCGATGAACTCCGTAATCCAATCGTTTTCATCTTCCTGAATCCAAACCTTAAAGGATTTCCCCCGCCATTTCAAGAATAGCACTTCCTGAATTCGAACACCATGACCGACCATGACTCCAATATACTGAAAGGATGAGTCTATGTCAACAATCTCCACAACCGGCTTTTTTACTACCAACCCGAAGAACCCTCCAATTTTTTCTAACGTATGGTCACTTAGAACACTCAAAGGGATTCCTGAAACCTTAAGCCAAGCTATGCGTTCAAAGGAAGGCTCCTGTCCATCCCAAATCTCCACCGAACTAAAGAGTTCAGTTCTACCCAACGTTCACATCCACAAACATGGTCAAACTTGACCATTTCCCATTTATGTGGAGCATCTAAACCATAGATATAATCCCTTTATTCCACCAATATTGTTGAGATTTAATAGAGAGAACTGAACTTATGTGTACAATCTGATTTATTTTTGGGTGTTTCTTTTTCAGGGACTTGTCCTACAATAACTTGACAGGAGATGTGCCGGAGTTTCTTGCTCAACTAGACAATTTGAAGATTCTGTAAGTCACCTGATTATTGGTATCAAATAGAAATTAAGTTTATACTAGATGCATAATAATCATGCATGCTCTTCCTTGTAGCAACTTAATTGGAAACAACTTCACAAAACCACTTCCAGCACAACTTCTAGCAAAACAGAAAAAAGGGACACTGTTGCTGAGGTTTGATACTTGTGTTAATAAAGAAAGAAAAATTAAATCAACATTCACCTCACTTGTTCTAACATAGTTAACTTACATAATTTGTATTGAAGAAAGCAGTGATGAAGATAAAAGTTCTTGTCAAGAGGGTTCATGCGGAAACAATAAGCATAAAAAAGCACGCTTTCTGGTTGCCACCATAGCAATTGCTTTAGCCGTCGTGGTATTGTTGTCACCTGTCATCATATGGCTAGTTAAACGGAGAAAAAAGGTTACAGTATTCTTAACATTGTAATCATATATTACGTAAATGATTTATAACTTCTAGTCTTAAATGGAAACATGTACTTACAAAAATTTGAATTAACGAATGCAGCTTTGATCAAAAGGGAGGAGATATTAAATCTACAATTAACGACTTCGGAATTGATCAAAAGGGATGAGAGTTTTATACCCAGAAAACAACAGTTTACGTATTCTGAGGTTGTGGGTATTACTAACAACTTCCATAAAGAAATTGGAAGAGGAGGTTTTGGAGGGGTGTTCCATGGATTTTATGAGGATAAACAAGTTGCTGTGAAAATGCTTTCTGAATCATCATCTCAAGGTTACAAGGAATTTCAAGCCGAGGTAATTTACAAATAAAGCTATCTTTTAGGAAAGAACCACAGCCCAAGCTACTAACAAAATAATTTTTGATATGATGCTAAAGCAATATCCTACGAAATGATTGAAAGAATCAAATACATCCATAACTTTTTTGTTAAAGGAAAGAACCTCCTAAATTTGAGTTTCATTGATAAAAAAAAGGCAAATCACATAGGATAGCAGGTAGACTGTCAATAGGCTGCGTCACCACCCTATTCGGAATAGAGAGCCTTTATCTATTGAAAATAAATCCTCGCCCTTGGGGAGTCTAAAAGTTGTTGTGGACCACCCGCTGAATCTTTGCCAGAAACCGAATCACCTCCGGCGCCAATGAGCCAAAAGTGTCAAAAGCCAGGGGGACCAAGGTATGTTGATTATCCTTGCATGCTTTAGCGTGCTTTGCCACCTTATTCGACTCTGCTCTCAGAACGCTTGCCCGGCCACGAACCCACTATCTCGGATCCTAGCTAAAGGAGACACACCTGTAAGATTCAGACATGCAGGTTTCCTGCCTTCCTAACCAAACACTAGCAAATCGGTCGGACGTAGTGGACCTCCCTTCCGCTGGGTCTCTAAGAAAATTAACTGGCGCCTCTTTCTTTGCCGAGATCCCTGCTCATCTAAGAATATCCATGAACGCATCTTGAACAAAATCATGGTGGTATTTACTCCCCAAAAACTCTCTGCAGTGGAGTGCATGCTTCCCATATTTATCCAGGCATGCTTTACGGTAGACCGGATAAGTATTGTCATCCGGGAACATGGGGATCATCAAGCGGTATTTAAGGATTGCCATGGTACTCCACTGCTAACATCCGTTGACCCAGACCTTCAATAGGGATAACCGTTAAGAAATTTGGGGCGTGAGGCCTCTATAAGCAAAAAAACGATAGCTTTCTGGCGCGGGGTCAAACATAAATTTTCTCCAAGACATTGTGCAATTTGACAGAGTTTTTTTTTGTGGTTTTTGAGGGCAGTGTCCTTTTTAGAGAAACCGACATAATTGTTAAACACAAACTGATTGAATAATTTTAAAACAATCAGTGGTCTATACGTGAATCAAGAAATAGAAAATCAAGTTCGTCTATTCCATTTAGAATTTGATTTCAGTATCTATATAGGAAAAAAATAAAAATCTAGTATTCTAATCATGAAGAAATTGTTCGAGTGATTCGAAGTGGGTTGTTTAGCGCGCAGTGATAACTGAGTTAAAAAAAAATCAAAGGAAATACAAGAAGACGACCTCCTCTGGCCAAATCCAAACCCACCCGATTTGAACACCAATGCCATAATCTTCACACCGTGTTGTTTTGACAACCCGTACCTTTTTCAGATCACAATTGTTAAAAGAGGCCACTCCACAGACAAATAAAACAAAGCCAATTGCTTTTACCGTTTTCTTTCAACTGCTTAATGAAGCGAATCCAAAGCCCTCCGCTTTGACGAATCATTTCTGTCCGTTTGTCACACACCTACGTAGATATCCTTTTAGAACGAACCAAGCCGATCAAGGAACTCGTTCTCACTGGTTGTAGACTAATTGCGCAAACCAGCAACTACAACCAAACAACCTGAATCATCTTCTTTTGATCAACACTAGCAGCCACGGAACACCGATGTTCATCACCGGTCACCCTCTATGCCTCATACAACACTCCACGACGACAACGATTGAACCAAAACACTTTAATAGTCTCCATTTCTGCTATAAAACAACTCCGAAACCGCCCCTGTTGTCCCAAACCATCTTCCTTCAAGCCTGCCCTCCACCTCCACCGACCGACACACCCGCTGTCGGTGGAGGCTTCCCCGGTACGAGCCCTAGGCAGCAATACCAAATATTGGTATTACTCAGGTATGAACAGAGAACTAAAACAGAAAATAAGAACACAAAGTCAGTAGAATTGAATATGTAATCTTTTATTTAGAGCATATAAAGCAAAAGCTATCACAGATTACAGTGAAGTTTTCAGACTAACTGGAATAATAAAAACAAAGCTACTACAACTTTAAATAACATGGATGACTATGAAATTGTCGTTTACAGGTCAAGCTTCTGATGCTAATTCATCATACAAACATAACTTCACTCATTGGGTACTGCAATGACGGCAAGCACAAGGCTATCATATATGAATTCATGGCTAATGGGAACTTAGAAAAGCATCTATATGGTAAATGGCTGTTAGTGTAGTATACGTTTACCACTTTTAAATTATCACCTATTCACCTGTCATCTCGTCAATATTTCAATGTACCATGTCTTCACCTAATTGCTTCACATTTCATTTGATTGATCAGATGGACATCCGAATCTCTTGAGCTGGGAAAGAAGGCTACAAATTGGATGTGATGCAGCGGAAGGTTAGTAATTAAATAGGTTACTTCATACCAGATTGGGTTTTTTAAGCATAAGTTGCTTTAATATATATGCACGGATCTATATCATAGGGCTAGCATACATGCATCATGGTTGCACGCCACCCATAGTCCATAGAGATGTCAAGTCTTCAAACATATTGTTGAATGAAAGCTTGCAGGCAAAATTGGCTGATTTTGGGTTGTCCAAATCTTTTCCTACTAAAGATGCCACTCATGTATCTACAGAACGAGTTGTAGGCACTTTTGGGTACCTTGACCCGGAGTGAGTTTTTTCTCTTCAACATTTTTAATGCAATAATAGGCTTTCCTAGTTTTTTTTAATTCCTTTGTATATATTGAGGTTCCCTCCATTGTAATTCACTCATATAATTATATTCACTTTACATTGAGAAAGTTGGTAATCTAAGCTTACAATTTGTGGTTGAAACATAAAATGCAGGTATTACTCAACTCGTAAGTTGACGGAGAAAAGTGACGTGTACAGCTTCGGAGTGGTACTACTAGAGTTGATTACAGGCCGAAAAGAAATAATAAATGGTGAAAATATTGTTAATTGGTGTAAGTCACCAATTGAAAATGGAAATGTTGAAACTATAACTGATTCCAAATTAGAGGGCAATTTTGACATCAATACAATCAGGAAGGTAGTAGAAACTGCAATGGCCTGTGTTTTCCCCTCATCCATCAAAAGGCCAACCATGAAAGACGTGGTGATTGATCTGAGGCATTGTTTGCAAGTAGAAAAAGATCGTAAAAGCAGATTAGTGTCCTGTAACATGGATTGTGTAAGCGATCTAAACCCAAGATAGTGAAGTCTTGAAGCTCTTGACTATTAAATGTTCATGCAAAATTTAATTGTTTTTTCAAGTTCAAGGTATATCAAAGTTTTACATTTTATGGTTTGGTTTTCTCATTTAAAATTAATTAAAACTATTGATTGATCCATAAGAGTTTATTGACTTTCTCATTTAAATACAATTTTCTCTTGATTATTTCCCCTTACATTACATAGTATGAATTCCTTGGCGAAATCCCATGATTATTGCAATCTACACAAACATATATTCATCAAACACACAAATTAATAAAAAAATTGCAAACAAAAAATACACATAAAACTGAAACACATAGAAGGTTTGATCCTTTTGTTTGTTATAAAAAAGCAAAGCAAGCCCAATTTTCAAATTCACTAGCCTCATCCCTCTTTTCTGGTTCCCCATTGTTAGTACATGTATTCTAGATGTCCCTAGCCTAGTATAGGTGTTTTTATGTTGTTTTATGGTCGTTTATATGTAATTTGTATGTTTTTATAGCGTTGGGGGATGTTTTGGACCACTATGATTGGTTTACACGACTAGCGTCGTGTGTCTTTTGGGCGACTATGGTCATAGTCCTATGCTTTTGAGGCGACTATGATTCATAGTCGCCTGTCGATGCTGCTAGTCGCCCCTTGGGCCTGGCCCGACTTGTGGAGGGTATAATGTAAGACCCTAACCCGTAATCACACGATTAACACCTAATCTTACGAGTTTTCACCTTACTTAAACCACTCCCGATTTAAACTTTGATATTTATTATAAACTCAAACCACTACAAAAAAATTGCCATGTAGTGGCACTCATAAAATGTCACAAAAGGCTATAAAAGTGCCACTAAAAGCCCACATAAGAATTGACGGCACACAAAAAAAAGTGTCACTAAAAGGGTGTAGCACTAAAGCCTTTTAGTGGCACTTTTTCAATATGCTGCTGCAAAGTTTTAGGGTTTTGGTGACACAAATTTTGTGTAAGTAAAACTTATCCTAGTTACATATATTCATACTACTTTTAGTGGCACTTTAGTTTTTACCACAATATAAAGTAGACTTTTGTAGCACAAATCGTTCATAAAATTATTTCTAATTAAATATACATATTGAAATTGTTATTTATTCACCATATAAAAAAAACATAATGTAGAAATCATAATATTATAAGTTCAATATGAAGCATGTTCCAAATGTTTATAAGAATAGTCAAAAACTAATGTGCTGCTACTTCGCTAGACAAAACAAAGCATCGGTATGTCATGTAAATCTAGTGTAATGTTAATGTAGTGTAAATATCAAAAGACAAAAGATACATGTTGTACAAAGATAGATAGGAATGTCATCTTAAAAAGAGTGTTTTTCTGTGTTTTTGTCTTCTGCATTTCTTGTTACTTCCTTACAGACTTGGTTGATGCATCACCTTATCACTGATGAAGAATGACATATCCATTCTCAGAACAGCAAACCGCACAACCGCCGACATAAGTTGCTCTGCAACCTAGACATTTAAGCTAAAAAAATTACAAACAAGGGTAAGTGAAACAAATTATTTTAGAACCAAATTTTACAACAAATGTAATTAATTTTTTGGGCACCAAACAACCAAAGAACCTTAATGTCTCTAATCAAATTTGAGCACTGCTCAATCCCTTGACATTTTATAGTCTAACAATTAGTACTATATACCTAGGGTTGTTATCCCTTTACTCGGCCTTCTAGCTTTTTGATTTTTATATGAAGGCCTCAGCTTTGTATCATTACTTTGAGTCACCCTACTTTTTTGTTTAACTAGACGTCATTTCTTTGCATAACATCTATATGCATACCCTTACATTGGTATTCTAGCTACTCATATATTTTTCATAGACCCGCCTTAGAACCATAGACTATCCCCGTGTACTATTATCCCGAAGTATGTAATGATTTAAGGGTCCATTCTATCATGCACCTATGCATATGCATACATGTCTATGCATCATTTACTAAGAAGTAACTTGTCTTGGTTTCCATGACTAACCCGGCTTTTAACATAGCCGTTTTCTAACCCCATTGGATTCATCCCCGGATCCAACTCTCGTTTCTTTTTGGTTTGCTAGAGTGTTAGAAACAAACCTTGCGTTACACTAATGTTTTCCTTTATTTGGTTAATCCTATTTTAATAATTTGCCATTTATCGGGTTCCCTTACCTTTCATGTTTGTTGTGGAAATCATTACCGATTCCCACATTTTACCCGGCCGGTTTGCGAGACTCCTGTGTTTCAAGTAACGTATTCTAAGGTATGATCCATTATGGTTCACCCTGCCTTTTAACCTCACATCAAGTGAGTTATTTGGTTTACTATGCTCGGGCTCACCCATAACATATCTAATTTGTGTCCGGCAATTTGAACTTGGGTTTCCTCAAATTCCCGTTTTGCTAACTCGATTGGTGGTCATTGCCCCAACCGACCCTTTTAAACACTTTTGAGTTTTCAGATTTCAAATCGTTTATATATTTAGAATGCTTAGTTTGTAAAACCCCTTTTCTTGTTTACTGATCTCAATATAAGTTGAGATCGGTTTTTCCTTTTGTAATACTCGGCATCAATTAATCATTACAACGGATTGTATCGACTAATCTCCTATTGTCACGATTTGCATTGGATCGTACCGATTATGCAATCCAATGTTATCTTAGTTTGCATATTTTCATCCTTAACCCGAGGGTTTGAATTTCTCACTGATTTATCACGGCCCAACTACGTTGTTTATGACTTAATCCGAAGATTTATAACTTACCAATTTATCACGGCCCATGCTCGTTGTCTGTCTTTGTTAACTCGTATCGAATATTGTCCTCTTTTCTAGCCCATCGTATTTCAGCTGGTGCCTCGCTCAACGTTTTGCATTGATTGCATCCCTGTTGTGTTAGACAGTGGACTATGTCCAAAATGTTTCAATATGTTGTCCTCTTCGCTAGCCCAACGTATTTCAGCCAGTGCCTCGCTCAAGGTTTTGCATGGATCGCATCCCTTCCGTGTTAGGTAGTGGACTACGTCCAAAATGTTTCAATATATCATCCTCTTTGCTAGCCCAACGTATTTCAGCTGGTGCCTCGCTCAAGGTTTTGCATGGATCTCATCCCTGCCATGTTAGACGGTGGACTACGTCCGAACACGTCCTTCAAAGAAGGAAGGATTTTCCCCGATGCCTCACACTTACTAAGCCTTTGCTACATAGATTGTATATGCATTAATTATAAGAAACCCATCGTATCATATGTTTAACACTTACCTGGCCATGTAAGGATTTTCCCCGATGACCCTTGTTTTATTTGGTAAAAACCATTTATTGATAATTTATTCAATGTTAGGTTTTACCTTCATTTATTATGAATAAACGATGTGTTTTCGTTTTGTAAAGCTTTGTGTGATCACACTCATTGGTATGATCACAACGCCTTTCTAGCATCCTTTGATTTTAAACGTTAGATTGGGATGATTAGCCCTATTTCGGTTTCGATGTTCAAGTTTCCTTTGTGCATTGATTGTTCACTATTGTGAACAATTCACATTTCCCATTTTGCTTCTTGCTTGCGTATGCAATTACCACTCTTTGTTTGATAGTTGCATACTAGTGTACTTACAATGATTCAGAGCGTGTACCTGCAGATTGATACTTGCCCTTTGTATTCTCTTTCATTATTGATCCGTTAGTCTGAGTCATTACTTGACGTGGTCCTTAGTGAGCATGCTATCGGTCGTGCTCCCGAACCCTTCACCACCTTGTTGGGTGAATCATTCGATCCTATCTTGATCGAATAAAATGTTCTCATCCGTGTCACATTTACAATTACAATTGATTATTAATATGACATCTCAGCATTTGTATGCCTCATGCAGTAGAAACGTTAGAATTCTTGTTATACAAGAATTTTGTTGCCCGAATTAACCTTTGGATAGGCCCCATGCTACCTACCCATTTCCTTACCATGCTTTTGAGATAGCGTGTGACTACATGATATCACCATTGATTACCCATAACAATTTCCGACCAAACCGGATGTTATTACAGGTATTACTTACTGGATTCCTCGATCAAGCCTCGCACCGAACACCCTTCACACTTCGAGCGCATAGTTTGAGTCCAAGTATCCTTCCCGACACTCGGATCCCTCAAACCTATGGCTCTGATACCACTTGTAAGACTCTAACCCGTAATCACGCGATTAACGCCTAATCTTACGAGTTTTGACCTTACTTAAACCATTCCCGATTAAAGCTTTGATATTTATTATAAACTCAAACCATTGAGATCAAATACATATTTGATTCCCACAAACTTTTACATTTTAACAGTTAAAACATACACTAAGATTTTGTGTTTTAATGGGAATTCTTTGAATTCTAATGCGGAAACTTGATGAGTGATCAGGTGTGTTCGGCTCTTCTCGAGGCTTGATCTTTGTTCCGGGACTTCCAATGATCGTGGGCCTAGCACCATTACAAAGGTAATGGTTAGTGGGGTTTTCAATAATGCAATTACTATAGTATAAGTGTTGTTACTCTTCGAAATGGAACCAACCAGGCCAAACGGCCAACATAGATACCCTTTAAGGATTTGACTTGGAACCAACTAGGGGAACCAGGGGAACCAAGTCTTCAGTTAGGATCCTACCTTGAGGTTTTAAGGTAACACCAGAAAGGAGAACCAAGTCTTCAGCTAGGAAACGTGAACCGTCTCTCCAATGAGACGGGATGGGGCTATTATCGTAAGTCATCCGGTCAAAGGGCTATTCTCGTGATTTTCCCTTAATTTTCCGTTTTTTTCTATGTCAAATATTCAAACGTGCTTCTTTAACATAACCTTTTGTTAGCATGCAGGCTTCATTAGCCTAGATTGTGGAAGTCACCCAGAGACGAACTACACAGAAAACGGCATAAATTATGTTTCAGACGAGGGCTTCATAGAAAGTGAGGTGCCGAATGATACCATCTATTCGAACTATTTCGAACGTACGTACCACAGTCATAGAAGCTTTCCTGAAAATGAATGGAACTGTTACACTCTCAGACCACAGAATGGGAAGAACAACAGGTATTTGATAAGGGCCGATTTCCTTTATGGCGGCGATAAAGGCCCAGCCCCGCTATTTGATCTTTATATTGGAGGAGGTTTTTGGACTACACCTTATGCTTCAAATCCAAGCAAACCTACCTACAATGAAATTATACACCCTACCTCATCAGAATACATAAATGTTTGCCTCGTTAACATAGGCAAGGGACCACCTTACATTACATCATTGCATCTAAGACCTTTGGATATCACCATGTATGAATACCAAACAAGATCATTTTCATTATTAACCACCTACCTGGGTCATACTAATTTTGGTCAGCAATTTATTTTTATTATGACTAATTTCATAAATTATAATAACTGTTGAATTATTATATATATCTTTTTTTTTGTATACTGAATCAGGTATGATGATGACAAGTATGATAGATGGTGGGCTCCAATATCTTTGGATGGCTGTAAAGCAGTGCAGACTTCTGATAGAGTTATTTAGGGCCTAATAATGTGGAACACGTGCCATCAAAGGTCATGAGCACTGCCATTACACCAACGAACTCTACAGGTGCCATAGTCTTTTCGGCCGATACACAGGATACTACCGCTGAGTATATACTTTACATTTACCTAGCAGAAGTTCAAAAACTAGAAACCAATCAGAAGAGAGAAGTCAACATTTAAATTAATGGCAAACCGATTGGAACATATCCGGTGACAACTAGCATGACCACAATCCGAAGTGAAATTTTTTCCGGTTCATCAAGCTATACGCTTATAATAAATAAAACCTTAAATTCAACCCTCCCTCCTATCTTAAATGCATTAGAGGTTTTTGAGTTGAGGCAGCTCTGGCAAAACCAAACAGATGACAAAGATGGTATATATAACATGTTTTGTTTCATTGTAGTATTCTCCGCACCTTTAAACATTATATAATATATTGCGGTCCTATCTGTTTTCTTACCTTCATTGTTAAATATTTGAGCTTCTGCAATCTGGAGTACCAAGTCAACTTATGGGTTAACAAACATCAGCTGGCAAGGAGATCCCTGTTTTCCACAGCAATTTGTTTGGGTTGGTCTTAACTGCCGCTATAATGGTCATGGGGCAGCTAACATCATATCCTTGTATGTATTTAATTTCACCACCATCACTGACTAATATAAATATTGTTTTTCATTTTAAAACCACTTTATGTTACTAGGCCTGGCATAACGGGCTGCTGAAGTCGGGTGAGTTGCCAGGTCTCGATGAGTTTGGGTCAGGATAGACCGTTTGAAGAAGGGGGTTGGGTTAGGTCTGCTCAAGATGGGCCGTTGTAAAAAAAATGCCAGAATTCTCCATAAAAAATGAGATTTATTTTTTAGTATTTTTAACAATGGCAGAGTCTGGTGCTCTTATTTTAACATGCTACTACTCTTGTATTTTGCAAATTTTTCATTAGGCATATTTGAAGTACCTAATTGTGCTATCAATTATTTATAGCAATTTCTTTATCTCCTGGGATGGAGAAACATTTTGCCCTCGCATCCCACACCGTCCCTAGACCCTACGAGTAGTTTTTTCTATGAGAGATTTTTTATTGGGCACGTTTGTTCGCAATTTAAAACCAGTAGATATTTACTTGATGCAGGAACCTCTCTTCTAGGGGATTGAGTGGAGAGATAGTTAATGCCTTGGCTAATCTCACAATAATAGAGTCATTGTAAGTTCTTTCTGTAAGTTTCTGTAAAAGCTTATCTTTCTCATTGATAATTAGACATATATATAGTACATAGGGATACATACATATGGAAGGTAATAATACAGTAATTAATCTATACAATCAATGGTTTGACTATGGTTTGACAAGAGAGATAATCTTGGTTTGACTAATCAGCTGAAATGGTGGGATGTATATTCGCTAACAGGCCCCCGCAGTTTGAGCCGTAGCCTGCCGAAGGCACAAACTGGACCTAAAACGGGTGAATAATTGCTTGGAGAGGCCTTTGGTGAAGATGTCAGCATACTGAAAATCGGCAGGGACATGAAGAACGCGAACATCACCGATGTGAACTTTCTCACGAACAAAGTGGATATCCAACTCTACGTGTTTAGTGCGCTGATGCTGAACCGGATTCTGTGAGAGATAGACGGCTGAAATGTTATCGCAATAGACAGCTGTTGCTTGAGTCACTTGTACGCCTAACTCCAATAGCAGGTTTCGAATCCAACTACTTTCTGCTACAGCATTGGCAACCCCCCTGTATTCAGCTTTAGCACTTGAGCGTGCAATGGTTGGCTGGCGCTTTGAGCTCCACGAGATAATATTGTCACCCAAATAAACACAAAATCCCGAAGTAGACCGTCGCGAGTCTGGACAACCACCTAGTCGGTGTCCGAATAGGTAGTAAGAGTGGTAGACCGAGACGGAATGAGCTGTAGACCAAAGTCAAGTGTCCCGCGGATATAGCGTAGGATACGTTTTAGGAACTGTAGGTGAGGTTCACGCGGATCATGCATAAAGAGGTAAACTTGTTGTACTGCGTAGGCGATGTCCGGACGAGTAATTGTCAGGTACTGAAGGGCACCAGCAATGCTGCGATAGAAGGTACCATCAACCGTAGGGGACGTAGAATCAGCACTGAGCTTGGAACCTGCCTCAACTGGAGTGGAACACGGTTTGCAGTTGGTCATGTTTGCCCGAGCAAGAATGTCTGAGGCATATGATGATTGGGAAAGAAATAGGCCCCTGTCTTTCTTCTCAACCTTTGTTCCCAAAAAGTGATGCAAAGTCCCAAGGTCTGTCATAGCAAACTCGGCCTTCAAAGATGTAATCAGGCGGTTCAGGAGGGCAGGGTCAGATGCTGTAAGAATAATGTCATCAACATACAACAGTAAGTATGCCCGATGATGTCCTTTCTGATAGACAAAGAGGGATGTGTCACATATACTGCTCTTGAACCCACACTATGTAATGAAGGCAGAGAATCGTTGATACCATGCCCTAGGAGCCTGTTTTAACCCATACAACGACTTATTCAACTTGCAAACGAAACCTGGTTTTTCCAGATCCACAAAGCCTGGAGGCTGATGCATATAAACTGTTTCTTTTAGATGACCATTCAAAAATGCATTTTTGACATCAAGTTGATGAACCGGCCATGACCTAGAAACTGCCAAGCTCAAAACAGTCCGAATTGTAGTCGGTTTGACTACCGGACTAAACGTCTCATCACAATCAACCCCAACTGTCTGACTCTTACCATTCACGACCAAGCGTGCTTTATAGCGTTCCAATTTACCCGAGGCATGAAACTTATGTTTAAATAACCACATACATCTAATGAATGGAGCGAACGAAGGTCTCGGTACAAGTTCCCAAGTCTTATTATCTAATAAAGCTTTGTACTCGTCGGCCATAGCCGAGTTCCAGTTTGGATCTAAACGGGCAGCAAGGTGGGATTTGGGTAAAGGGGAGATTTCAGGTGTGACAGTGGACAGGTTGAAAGGAACGCGAGGTTTAGTAATGCCCGCACGGGATCGGGTAGTCATGGGATGAGAAGGCCGTGGTGGTGGTGGAGGATCAGTTTTCGGGTGAGGATGGGGTTCAGTGGGTGGTTGGGCAGAAGTGGGTGGATCGGTTGTGGGAGCTGGGTCATGGGCCGGATTGGGCTGAGGACGGTGGCGTCACTGGTAGGTGATAGGAGAGGCACCGGGTGGTGCATGGGTGGTGACAGGTGGGTGGGCAGGAGTGGCACGAAAGCCGGGGGGAGGATGTAGATTGGCCGTGGAGGGTGGTGTGGTGGCCTGGGGGGGGGGGGGGGGTGTTGAAAGGAAAACACCGGGGGAGGGTCATCGCAAAAGGAGGGGGATGGTTTAGGATGAGTGGAGTTGGCCAAAGGAAAAGTGGTTTCGGCGAAGGTTACATGCCGAGAGAAAATGACTTTTCCTGATGATAGCTCAAGACACCGATAACCCCTATAATTTGCCGGATATCCCAAAAAAAACACAAAGAGATGAGCGGGTGTGAAGTTTATGAGGGCGAGTGGCAGTCTCATTGGGGTAACAAGCACACCCGAACACGCGAAGGTGTTCATATGATGGAATTCGGTGATAAAGGATGGCACATGGGGTGTTGTTTTGAAGAGTTTTGTTGGGGAGGATATTATGGAGATAGCACGCGGTGTGGATTGGCTCTACCCAAAATCTGGAAGGTAAGGAGGCATGGACGAGTAATGACAACATAATATCGTTGAGACGGCGTATCATACGTTCAGATTTACCGTTTTGTTGAGAGGTGTGTGGGCATGAGAAACGAAATTGTATGCCTTGTTAGTTTGCAATGTTTAAAAAGTTGTGATTGTTGAATTCCCCACCCATGTCACATTGAAATTGTTGAATTTTTAGCTTTAATTGGGTTTGGACAAAAGCATAAAAATGAGTAAACTTGGTAAATGTTTCAGATTAATACTTTAATGTGTAGACCAGGTGAATTGGGAAAAGTCATCAATTAGAACCATGTAATACTTGTAACCTGCGGTCCTAAGAACCGGGGAGGTCCAAAGATCACAATGAACAATAGCAAAAGGCATAGAAGTACTAGTAACAGAATCAACAAAAGGTAAACGCGAATGTTTGGATAACTGGCAAGCATGACAAACAAAAGTAGAGTCTAATTTATTGCATGACAAAACACGATTAGAACTAAGAAAATCCATAACATGGCGACCCGGGTGGCCGAGACGGTCATGCCAGGACTGAGGTGAAGAGACAGAAACAAAAGCTTTAGCAAGAGCCTTTGGGTTGAAGGAGTAAAGGCCGCTGGAACTGTCATGGCGACTCAGCGGCGTGCCATCCTTGTAGTCCTTCACAGAAAAATCAAAAGGGTCAAATTCAACAGAGACGTTATTGTCGATAGTGAATTGACGAACGGAAATAAGATTTTTAATAAAATTGAGAGTGTAAAGGACATTTTTAAGGTGAAAGGTTTTATTAGGTGTGTTGATGGTGGTGTGTCCAGATCCAATAACTAGTAGACGCTGACCATTACCAACAAGTACTGACTTTATATGAGAATAAGGGGAAAGTGTAGAGAGTATACCTTGGTCTAGAGTGACGTGAGAAGTGGCTCCAGTGTCCATGTCCCAGTTGTCGTCATCAGGAGATTCCATGGAAATTGCTTGAAACGCTTGAGCAATTTAGACGGGTCAAGAGCATCAAGATCTGTGAAATGGGCCTGGGCCTGAGAAGACTGCTCGGTAGTGGGCTGCTGTGTTGTTGGGATCGACTGTGAAACAGGCTGCTGAAATGGGTTTTGGTTGGGCCAAAAGTTGGGCGAAGAAGCTACTATTGGATAAGGGCAAGGGGGAGGGGCCCAATATGGGGGTGGAGCCCAGTAAGGATAAAGTCCATTTGATGAGTTATATGTCTTATTTGTTGAGCCACTAAACTGCTGTCCCTGTCCTCCATTTCTAGTAGAGTTCCGACGGCCACCACTACCACGGCTCCTGGCAGGCCTCGGCCGAGAATCACGAGACGAAGGAGCAGCAGGGTGAGGGTTAGGTGTGGTAGGCGGCGGTAGGTTCGATTGAGCAGCAACTATGACCGATGAGCCTTCCAAAACATTGCGAGCCGCCCTTCTTTTCTGATCATTTAGCAACATCTCACATGCCTCCTCCCAAGGAGGAAGGGAGTTGTTAATCAGAGAACCCAAGGTGTCGAACTCTGCGGGCAGCCCGCGAACCATCTGCAAAACAAGTCGTTGATCGATAATCGGGGTATCAACAAGATCATTCAGTTGGTCAGCCAGTTCACGAAGTTTCTGAAGGTATGTTTCCAAGGAGGGCTGGGATTTCAGTGTCAGGTTCACGAAATCCATTGGAGAACGATGGAATCGATCTCAGACCAGGACCGGTACTTAGGATCGGTTGTGGCGGGTGGCGGCGTACCGTCAATATGGTCCATGACACGATAGCCCCGAGCATGAAGCTGAAACAGGCGCACCCAGGAGGTATACGAGGCCTTAACACCATCAAGAATCCGGACTTTCTGCTGTATGTTTGTCACAGAGTAGACCGGATGAAGGTGCCCGGGTTTGGGGTTGTCAGATGCGGAAGCAGAGGTTTCAACCATGGTGAAGACAGGATTGGTAAAGGAAAAAAAAAAACGAAAAATACATAGGTCTGATCGAAATCAGAAACTGTGCAGTGACCGAAGTCAGAAAAAGAGACAAGGCGATTCGGGTATTGAGCGACTGCGCTCTGATACCATGTAAGTTTCTGTAAAAGCTTATCTTTCTCATTGATAATTAGACATATATATAGTACATAGGGATAAGTTTCTGTAAAAGCTTATCTTTCTCATTGATAATTAGACATATATATAGTACATAGGGATACATACATATGGAAGGTGATAATACAGTAATTAATCTATACAATCAATGGTTTGACAAGAGAGATAATCTTGGTTTGACTAATCAGCTGAAATGGTGGGATGTATATTCGCTAACACTTTCGTATATCTTCTTAGTCTTAACATATTAAACTTATGTGTACAATCTGATTTATTTTTGGGTGTTTCTTTTACAGGGACTTGTCCTACAATGACGTGACAGGAGATGTGCCGGAGTTTCTTGCTCAACTAGACAATTTGAAGATTCTGTAAGTCACCTGGTTATTGGTATCAAATAAAAATTAAGTTTATACTAGATGCATAATAATCATGCATGGTCTTCGTTGTAGCAACTTAATCGAAAACAACTTCACAAAACCGCTTCCAGCACAACTTCTAGCAAAACAGAAAAAAGGGACACTGTTGCTGAGGTTTGATACTTGTGTTAATAAAGAAAGAAAGATATTCACCTCACTTGTTCTAACATAGTTCACTTACATAATTAGTATTGAAGAAAGCAGTGATGAAGATAAAAGTTCTTGTCAAGAGGGTTCATGCGGAAACAACAAGCATAAAAAAGCACACTTTCTGGTTGCAACCATAGCAATTGCTTTAGCCTCCATGGTATTGTTCTTAATAGTGAATAATAGTAAATATTATGTACTTATGGTAAATGTATTATCTTAGGAAACCTCTTAACTACTTTCCTAGATGATAGCAAATGTATGTATTATATATTCTATGATTTGTGAATATGAGAATCATCCAGAAAATTATCTCTATCTCCTTTATGGTATCATACCTAAAGATCCTACCTTTCCTCCTCCTTCTTCCCTAATCGCCGCCGCTTCCTCAGCCGGCAACCACCACCTTCCGCCCACTTTCACCTCTGTTTTCTCCCTTCTCCCTACCCTCCACCGCCATGGAATTTCCGGTTCATCCTGCCATGGCTGTAACCAACATTAAATCCATCATTCCTCTCATCCTTGAAGACGAATCTTCCCACTACTCGACATGGACAACCCTCTTTGAAGTCCATTGTCGCGCATACCAGGTCTTTGACCACCTGCAGCCACGCGTACCCCCTGCCGCCCCACCTGGTCCGTCTTCTGATCAGGATGCAGCCAAACACCTTGCTGCCATGGCAGAGGCCGAAGCCCTTTGGGCTCGTCTAGACGCCTTGGTACTGCAATGGATTTATGGTACAATTTCTAAACCTCTTCTCCACATTATTATTGTTCCGGGTCAGACCGCCTATGAGGCGTGGATTGCCATCCAGGAACACTTTAATGACAATAAAAGCGCTCGCCAAATCCACCTCCAGCAACAATTTTCTAACCTTCATCTTGATGCCTTCCCTACTATGGCCGCTTATTGTCAACACGCCAAACATCTCGCGGACCAACTAACCAATGTCGGCGCTCCTGTCGACAATCAACGCTTGGTCACGCAATTTTTGGCTGGTCTCTCTGACGCTTATGAAAGTATCTCCACCGTTCTCCAAAACCGGGACCCTCTACCATCGTTTACTGAATGCCGCTCCAGACTCACCATGGCTGAAACAAACAAAAAGACTGCTTCTGCTCGGGCTGCTACCACTGCCGCCACTGCCCTTGCAGCGACCACCACCTCCCTGCCACCCGCCGCTACCAACACTGCAGCGGCTGCTGCTTCTGCTCGCGGGAAGCCTCGGGACAGGCCACGTGGACGCGGGCGTGGGGCTGCTCGTACTGGCCGACCCTCAAATCCAACTCAGCACCCCTATATTGTTTTCCCAAACTCTTGGGCCGCTAGCCAGTGGCAATCCTTGCTGCAGAATGCTCAACCAAACTGGTTCCCACAAAACACCACACCGCCCTGCCCGTATCCCTCTAACCCTCGGCCACCGAACCCATCCGCGGGTATTTTAGGTGCGGCCCCGGACCAAGCATACACAGCCACTTTGTCTCCCACCGACATTCAGCAAGCCTCTATGCTTTATCTCTCAATCAGCCGGATCCTCAAGGCTTCATGGACACCGGGGCTTCGGGTCACATGAAGAACCCTCAAGGTACTGATTCTCCGTCTGTTTTTAATACTTGCACTAATAAGTTTATTGTTGTTGGAAATGGTATGACTATTCCCGTGATAGGACAAGGCAACTTAACCCTACCACCACCATTCCCGCCCTTTAAATTAAACAACGTGCTTTATGCCCCAAACCTTATCAAAAACCTCATCTCTGTCCGTAAATTAACTACTGATAATTTATTGTCCATTGAATTTGACCCTTTCGGTTTCACTGTGAAGGATCTCAAGACCAAGGCCCACCTCCTGCGATGCAATAGCTCGGGCGATTTATACCCACTGACAGCACCAATCCCATCCAAGACCACCTCCACTGCTTTTGTTGCTACCACTCAAGACCGTTGGCATCAACGACTTGGGCACCCGAGCTCTTCTACATTGCATTCTTTACCATTATCTGTTTCTCGTACTATTAATAATGACAAAACTTTATGTCAAGCTTGTGTTTTTGGCAAAAGTGTGCGTTTGCCATTTTCTGATTCTTGTAATACTACTACTTTACCTTTTGATATAATTCACAGTGATCTTTGGACATCTCCCGTGCTTAGCACCGGGGGTCATCGGTATTACGTTCTATTCTTGGACGATTTTACAAATTTTTTATGGACTTTTCCGATAACAAATAAATCAAATGTATTCCCTATCTTCACCATATTCTACAATTTTATTACCACCCAATTTGGTGCCAAACTTAAACAATTTCAGTGCGACAATGGTAAGGAATACGACAATAATTCTTTTCATAATTTCTGTCGCCTTCATGGGATGCATTTTCGCTTCTCATGCCCTTACACCTCGTCCCAAAATGGCAAAGCCGAGCGTAAAATACGAACCATCAACAACATGATCCGCTCACTTTTAGCCCAATCTTCATTGCCACCCTCGTTTTGGCACCACGCCCTTGAGACTGCTACCTACCTCCTCAACATTATACCTAACAAACACCACAAATTTCTCTCCCCCACCTCCCACCTATACCTTTGTGACCCTACCTACGACCACCTTCGGGTGTTCGGATGCCTATGCTACCCCCTACTCCCATCCACTACCATACACAAACTCGCCAATCGCTCTAAGCCTTGCGTCTTTCTCGGTTACCCTCCCAATCATCGTGGGTACCGATGCTTAGACCTCACCTCCAACTCCATCTTCATATCCCGCCACGTGCAATTTGAAGAAACCATCTTCCCTTTTTCCACTACCCTTCCCACACAACCAACCGATTACAATTTTCTGGACCATGGCCTCAATCCCCTACTTTGGCCCCCTCATCAGTCCGGGCCCAAATCCACACCGGTCATAAACCCCCAGCCCACCAGCGCCTTCCCGGTCCATCCTCTTCATCGGCCCAACACACCTCTAGCCCACCTACCCCCCTACGGCCCCCACCCAACCAGCACCCACAACTTCCTCGGCCCACTCCCCTACCATCTCTCAGGCCCAAACCACTTCCGCCCCTCCCAACACCACCCCTGATCATAACCCAGCTCCACAAGCCCAATCCTCTTCCACACCATCGGCCCACTCACTCGCCACCCCTCACCCTACCCGTACCATGCGCACACGCGCTATGGACGGCATCACCAAGCCAAAACACCACTTTAACCTTCATACCACCACGGTTGTCCCTATACCCAAGTCCCCACAGGTTGCCTTGTCCTCGCCCGAATGGTTTAAACGCCATGACCAACGAGTTTAGTGCACTTATTAAAAATGAGACTTGGGAATTAGTTCCTCGTCAACCGGATATGAACATTATCAGGTGTATGTGGCTATTCAAACATAAGTTTCGCTCAGATGGTACTTTGGAGCGTTACAAAGCTCGACTTGTATGTGATGGTAGGAGTCAACAGGTCGGCATCGATTGTGGTGAGACATTCAGTCCCGTGGTTAAACCAGCCACGATACGTCTCATCCTTACTCTGGCTCTGTCCCGTTCCTGGTCTGTTAACCAGCTGGATGTCACAAATGCTTTTTTACATGGTCACTTACAGGAGACGGTCTACATGCACCAGCCCATGGGTTTCCGTGATACACGGTTTCCCAACTTCGTTTGCAAACTGAAGAAATCTCTTTATGGGCTGGTACCAGGCGCCCCGCGCCTGGTACCAGCGGTTTACTGACTTTGTCTTATTGCAGGGATTTTCACAGAGCAAGTCTGATCACTCACTGTTTATCTATCATCATGGCCAGGAAACAGCTTATCTTCTTCTCTACGTGGATGACATCATTCTCACCACTTCATCCGACTCTCTCCGTGACCGTCTTATGGGATCTCTCTCTGGGGAATTTGCAATGAAGGACTTGGGTCCCTTATCTCACTTTCTCGGCATCTCAGTCACACGGTCCGGCGATAACATGTTCTTATCTCAGCAGTCTTATGCCAGAGACATCATACACAGGGCTGCCATGGACTCTTGCAAGCCTGTGGCTACTCCTGTTGACACTGGTGCTAAACTTGGCTCCGCTTCATCAGCTCCGTTTCAGGATCCCACTACGTATCGCAGTTTAGCGGGTGCCCTTCAGTATCTCACATTTACTCGACCAGACATCTCTTATGCGGTTCAGCAGATTTGCATGCATATGCACGCTCCCTCAGATGATCATTGGAACGCTCTCAAGCGCATCATCCGGTATATTCAGGGAACCTCAGACTACGGGCTTTCCCTCACTCCGGCCCCAAACATATCTCTTCGCGCTTATACTGATGCAGACTGGGCAGGGTGTCCAGACACTCGTCGTTCCACCTCCGGTTACTGTGTGTATCTTGGTGACAATTTAATCTCCTGGTCCTCCAAGCGACAACCTACAGTCTCTCGCTCCAGTGCTGAAGCCGAATACCGTGGTGTCACGAATGCTGTCTCCGAGATTTGCTGGTTACGTAATTTGATGCTTGAGCTGCGGCAGCCTATTCTCAAGGCCACCATCGTCTACTGTGACAATGTCAGTGCTATATATTTATCCGGTAATCCTGTCCAGCATCAGCGGACCAAGCACATCGAATTGGATATTCACTTTGTTCGAGAGCTCGTCCAACGGGGGTGTGTTCGCGTCCTGCATGTCCCCTCACGTTATCAAATCGCGGATATCTTCACCAAAGGTCTCCCGCGCATATTATTTGATGATTTTCGCTCCAGTCTCAACGTTCGCCAACCTCCCGATTCGACTGCGGGGGTGTAATAGTGAATAATAGTAAATATTATGTACTTATGGTAAATGTATTATCTTAGGAAACCTCTTAACTACTTTCCTAGATGATAGCAAATGTATGTATTATATATTCTATGATTTGTGAATATGAGAATCATCCAGAAAATTATCTCTATCTCCTTTAGTTCTCACTTGTCATCGTATGGATAGTTAAACGACAGAAAAAAAGGTTACCATATTCTTAACATTAATTGTAATAATATATCATGTATATTTATATCTTCTTGTCTTAAATGGAAAAATTCTTACTAAATTTTTAATTAATGAAAGCAGGGGAGGAGAGTTTTATACCAAGAAAACAACGATTTACGTATTCTGAGCTGGTGGGTATTACTAACAACTTCCAGAATGAAATTGGAAAAGGAGGATTTGGAACAGTGTTCCGTGGATCCATTGGGGATAAACAAGTTGCTGTGAAGATGCTTTCTGAATTGTCATCTCAAGGTTACAAGGAATTTCAAGCTGAGGTAATTAAGAGATAAAACTATCTTTTAGGATAGAATCACAACTGAAGTTACTCACAGTAGAAAGGATGCCTAAGCAATATCCTGCAAAATGAACATGGAAGCAAATTCTGTTAGTTGTTTGATATTTAGAAATGAAATAATCAAATACATTCATAAGTGATAACATGGAAGACTGTGAAATTTCCGTCTATAGGTCAAGCTTTTGATGCTAATTCATCATAGAAACATAACTTCACTTGTTGGGTACTGCAATGATGGCGAGAAAAAAGCAATCGTATATGAATTCATGGCCAATGGAAGCTTAGAAAAGCATATATATGGTAATTGGCTGTTAGTTAAGTACACATTTACTGGTTTAAAGCATCACATGTCCTCTTGTCAAGATTCTAATGTCCTATGTCTTTAGCTGATTGCTTCACATTTCATTTGATGGATCAGATGGACATCCACAGGTTTTGAGCTGGGAAAGAAGGTTACAAATTGGATGTGATGCAGCAGAAGGTAAGTAATTATCAACTTACCGAATACTAGCTTGTGTTGATTGGGTTTTTTAAGCATAAGTTGCTTTAAGATGCATGGATTTACATCATATATAGGGCTAGCGTACATGCATCATGGTTGCACGCCTCCAATAGTCCATAGAGATGTGAAGTCTTCAAACATATTGTTGAATGAAAATTTCCAGGCAAAACTGGCTGATTTTGGGCTGTCCAGAGCTTTTCCTGCTAAAGATGCAACTCATGTATCTACGAGACCAGCAGGCACTCCTGGGTACCAGGACCCTGAGTGAGTTTTTCTAATGTCATTCATTCACATTATTCTATTCACTTCTCAATTGGCAATATGAGCTTATTACAACTAGTGCTTGAAATGTAAAATGCAGGCATTACCCAAATTTTAGGTCAAGGGAGAAAAGTGATGTGTATAGCTTCGGGGTGGTACTCCTAGAGTTGATTACAGGCCGAAAAGCAATATTAAATTATGAAAATATAGTTGATTGGTTGAAGTCGTCTATTGAAAACGGGAACATTGAAACTATAATTGATTCCAGATTAGAGGGGGGTTTTGACATAAATACAGTCAGGAAGGTAGTAGAAACTGCAATGGCCTGTGTTTCCCCCACATCCATCGAAAGGCCAACCATGGACAACGTGGTGATGAATCTCAAGCATTGTTTGCGAACAGAAAGAGATCGTAAACGCACATTGGTGTCCTGTAACATGGATTGTGTAAGCGATCCTCAGCCAAGATAGTGAAGTCTTGAAGCTGTTGAGTGTCAAATGCTCATGCAAAATTTAATTGTTTTTTAAGTTCAAGGTAAATCCAATTTCAACATATTGTGGTTTGGTTCTATCATTTAAAACTATTTATATTTGGAATTATTTCATTGATAAGTAAGAGGTTTTTACCTTTTTTTTTTACTTTCTCATTTAAATCGAGTTTTCTACTTATCATTTCTGCTATGTGAAATCCCCTGATTATTGCAATATACACAAACATATGTTCATCAAACACACAAATTAATCCAAATTTTCAAACAAAAAAACTCAAATTCAAACAGATTTCGATAGATCATATGGAGATTGAGAAGGTTTGAATCTTTTGTTTGTTATAAAACTACAAATTGTCACAATCGGTTCACGATTTAGGCACAAATTGTCACACGTTTGTTTAAACCATAAATTGTAATCTGAGTCAGTTCGTATTAACCGATTTAAACTAAAATCACAACCGGTTAGTAGTCGATTTGTGGGGGTATCTTTAGGGCCTTACACTCACAGGCTCACTACCGGGTTCTAAGGGAATGTGGTGGTCGTGATTCCTCTTAGGCACAGTATATCACACGTTTCAAATCATAAATAGTAATCAAAGTCTGTTCATATTTTTCTTGTGATTTTTCAGTGGGCCCTAGGTCATTGTTCTAGTTGATTACCCATTCGCCCGACCTCTAACAAACAATAGCTGATAGTATTTGCTACATGGTTTCTATTTTAGTTGATCATCTTAATCTTTATGTATATCTGTTAATTTAGAATTGATTTATCTTGTATTTAGTTTTGTATATCTTTACTAATTTAGAGCTAGGGTTTCATTGCAATCTCTCCCTATATAAAGGGCCCCTTGTAATCCATATTATTCATTCAATAATTCAGAAAGCATTCTAGCTTTTATGGTATGAGAGCCTCGGTTCTGATTACCTTCTCGTTTTTTTTCTTTTTTCGTTCCTTGTCCTGCAAGCTTCGGCTGCGGCTGATCCATCGACAATTGTGCTACTTCTTTCACAAGTGCGCTACTTCTTTCACAAGTGCCCTGCTTCTAATCACTAACATCCTGCCAAAATGACAAAACCTGATCAGACTATCCCTAATACATCCGAACCAAACAAAACAAGTTCACTTCATCCTGCCTATTCTGTCACCAACATCAACAGTAAAATACGAAACCTCGATGGAACAAAGGTAACCTACACTTCATGGGTAAAGCTTTTTAAGCTTTACACCATGGTGTATAAGGTCCTTGTTCACATCGATTCAACCACACCCCGTGAACCTACCGACTCTAAATATCAAGAATGGAAAGAATTGGACGCCTTGGTTTCTCAATGGATTTATAGTACTGTATCGGACGATCTTCTCCCACAGATTCTGGATACCGAAGCTTCGGCTCCGACAACGTGGCTAAAACTCGAGAAGAAGTTCCTCAGCAATAAACAAGCTAAAGCGGCCGCCTTGGAAACTCTGTTTGTTAACCTAACTCTTGAACAGTATAGCTCCGTTGATGATTATTTTCAGCAATTGAAATCTTTAGCCGATCAGTTGCAATATGCAGACCAATCGGTGACCGAGTCACGACTCGTCCTCACCCTTGTCCGAGGTTTATCCTCGGAATTTGACACCACCGCAGCCCTCATAAACCAACAACAGGCCGATTGGGATTTAGCCAGGACCATGCTTCATGACGAAGGCAAAGAATTTCGGAAAGAGTAAAGGGAAGGAAGCGGAATCTTCAGTTGCAGCGGGGCCTCCAAAAAGCGAAAGACTGTAGGAGGAATTGTGATTCGGGACACACTAATGCAAGAGGGAGATTTCGGGAGAGGGTAGGAGTGGATTGGATTGGATGCATTTTTGGAGAAACTAAATGGATCTTAATTGAAGATATTAAATGATTTTGTGATAAGGCTTTGAAATACGAAGACGTGGCCGCAAGAATCGAAGAAAACGGAGTTATAACGAAAAAGTTATGGGGGAAACAAGATTTTTTCGAGAAGCTGAACTGTAGCTTACGGGAGTCAACTTGTGCCTTACGGCTGATTGACACCAAGAAGGCTGAAAATCAGCACTGTAAGCTATGGTTCTGCTCTGTAGCTTACGGCTGGCTGAAGAGGAAATTTAGGAAAGTTGTTTTCTTAATTATAAAAGGATTTTTATCAGTCCTAGTTGCCCCCTAAGCCCTCAAGCACGGAAATTAGAGATCTTTTGGAGAATTTTGAAGCTACAAACACCATTGTTCATTATCAATCATCCATACTTTCGATTTCCATCAACATGTTCGGTATTATTATTCATACTTTTGAGTTATTTCTTGTTACCATGAGTGGCTAAACATCTTGTAATCACCTCCGGGTATGGTTTAATTGTGAAACTTGAATCTTGTATACTTTGATTTATGGATTGTTTTTCATTTATTTAAAGAATATTTGTGGTTTTTATCATTTAAATGATTCACTTGGTTTCAATTGCTTATCTTGTTATCATTCACATTCGGTTTTTCTTGCATCGTGAGTAGTTTGATAATTGGGAGGGTAAGTGATACTTGTGGGTTGGTAATTGAATTGTACATGTTATTATTAAAAACTTGTGTTCGGTTATCACTTGATTTGAACCGTCCAACAAAACTATGTCTATGTAGTATCTAATCATTTAAACAAGAGTAGGGTGGATCATTACCCGGAAATCTGGAGGGGGTTACTTCTTTAATATAATTGTTACAAGTCTTCAATTTGTTTTCTTTAATTTCAAAGAAAAAACAAAGCAATTAGGTTTTAGGTTAATAGTTAAAGTTACAAAACTACTTTTTCCACCAATTCCCTGTGGAGACGACTCAACTTCCATATACTACTATTTTCATTATTTTTGACCGACCAAACGACATCGATTAAAATGGCGCCGTTGCCGGGGAATAGGTGCGCTTAGTGTAGTTTTTAGTTTTTAGTGTTTATTTATTATTATTTTTTAAATCGAAAAAAAAGTAGTTTATATTTCTAGTTTAGTTTAGTTGATTTTGTTTCTTTTTATTTTGTTCAGTATTACACTGGGTGTGTTAGTTTGTGCAGGCACAACGAACTTGAAAGACACCATGATAAGGTGGGTAGAAGATGACCCATGTGATTGTTGTGGGAGCCCGTATCATTTGTTTCATGATTGTCTAGTGGCCCGTAGGAGGATTAAAACGTATAGGGAACAACAAGATCGAATCATATTCGGTTTTAAAAATCATGAAGGCTCACCCTTATCATCCTCATATCATCAGCCACTCTCGTCAAACTCTTATTGCTATTCTCAATCAAATGGTGTGTATCACAGGAGCTCAAATTTTCGAGGGAACTTGCAATACCAGAACCATCAGCAAGGGAACCAAAGAAATTTTCAAAGAGAAACATATAACCAAGGCTATCAACGAGGTTCACAACATAATTATCAGGAAAATTGGCAAGAACAAGGTAGGTTCATGGAAGAATTGGCTGATTCGACTGCTTCGTTAAAAGATACACTTATGGAGTTCATGCGGGAAATACGGAAGGATTACGAGATCCAAGACAAGATTCATATGGAATTGGTAAAGCAAGTTAACCAATTAGCAGAAGAACTTGCAGATTTAAAGGCTATGAAAAACAAGACCATACAAAATCCTCCGATTCTTGAAGATTTCATAATAGAACCGGGTATGGTTAATGATGAAGTGGTAGATGAGCCTATGGATTTTCCGAACCAAGAAGTTGGAAAAGAGGTCATGGAAATCAATAACATGTCAATTCCTTCAGTCGTTGAAGAGCCACATGGGGATCGGGTTGTGATGGAGGAAGTCTTAGAAAAGGATGTTACGAGCCTAAAAGAATACGTGACTTCTTGCGTACAACCACTTGTAGACACACCTCTTGAAGAACCAGTAAACCAGGTAACCTTTGTGTATTATAACCATCCTCTTATGTTTACTAAGAAAGCCAAAAAAGTTGGGGATGATGGTTCGAGTGGAAAGAAGAGGAAGGTGAGTTGGGAGGATCTTGGGCAAATTATCATGAAAGGGACTCGCAACACTTCAGCGGATATGTCGATCATGATCAAGAAGATGAAGACTCGACATGTCAACTACCGAACATATGTTGGGAATTTGGTAGGAAAATGTGGATTTCAATTGTTTCGTATTGATTCAACAGACATGTTGGTCATGAAAGAGCAGATATGGAATCAAAATGTAAACTACCGGGCATACATCGGGAACTCGGTGGGGAAATGTTCACCAAGACCACCATGAGAGATATAGTAAGTATGAAGTCCGGCTGAAGACTCATAAACTTAGCGCTCTCGGGAGGCAGGCCGAGGTATGTGTTTTATTTTATTTTTATTTGTTTTGTGTGTTTTCGTTGTTTCATAGCCATTGCAGCAGCCAAGTGTGGGAAAGTTGTGCGGACATGATAGGTTTGGAGTATTCGATCCGATACGCATTAGAGTCAATGCGCGTTTGATGGGGGAGTGAATCAGGTCAATGTACTTCTTCCTTTTCTTTTGTTGTTGTTTGTTTATGAAAGTTGGTGGTGTGAAAATCTGTTCGTGAAGGGAATGGTTTATTTTGTTACTTTGGGGTGTTAGTCAGCTTTGGTAGGTAGTGATTGAGGTTGAACATGTTGAGTAGTGAAGGACTGAAAACCATACATTGGGGACAATGTATCCCAAGTGTGGGGATGGGGGACCCGAGGGAAGTAAGGTGAAGTTACTTACCGTAGCAAGAAAAATGTGGAATTTTGGAAATTTTTGAAAAAATTTTAATGAAAAAAAAATCTTGCAAAATTGTCCCTTTTCTGCTTAATCAGACACAAAAGCCAAATTTTCAATCGCTAAAGAGTCTTTTACCAATGGAAAGTACGAGATCCCCAATCATGGTTGTCCCTTTAAGTTTCATGAGAGTGTTTCTGGTGAGCGTTTTTAGAGGAAATGAAAAGAGATGCCTAACTAGGGGTAACATGCTTATAGGACTTGCATATGCTACATGTCGGCAGCCTATTTCCCTACATTGTGAGACTTTGAGCCTATTAGATGTTTAGTGATATAAATGTTTCGTTTCTTGAGAGTAGGCCAAATGCTTCTTAGTTGTAGAATTTGTGTAATTCGATACATGCTAAAGCTTTAGGCATTACTTGTGCATAAATGAGAAAGGCAGTGTAGGAAACCACTTGTTTTGTTGATACCCTTGTGTTGTTTGTGGTGACCCGTTTGTTAAACTTTACCATTAGTAAACCATGTTGAGCCTAAACCTTTCGATTGTTAAACCTACATTACCACCCAAATTGACCCGTTCACCTTGTTGAATAGAAATGTTGACATCCAATGTGTTCGTAATGCTTATTGTGTAAGTTTTTCAATGTTGAAAAAAAAAGAAAAAAAAATATATATGAAAAAAAGAGAGAAAAAAAAAATGAAAAATCAGAAAAATTACAAAAAATTAGAAGTTATTGTTATGGGTCAATTATGTCCAAGTTTGTGTGTTAGTGTGTTCTTGTGATATGTGAATAAGGATGTTCAAGCATTTGTGTTAAACCCGTTGTTTTTCAAACCATTTGTGAACCAAATCTACCCCACCTTTACCCGAAGCCCAAAACCCGTAAGTCCGTTTGATATATGCACGGTCTATAGCTTATGTGTGATTGTTATACAAACCTATGATAACGAAGTTGCATTCTTGGTTTTATGAGTGTTATATACTAGCACATTATACGCTAGTCCATATATTAAACCGAGAGGAGCGAACATTGTGAGGGGTGTGTAGCATATGTAGATGATAATAAGCATGTTAGTTTTAAATAGGCAAGTTTTGTTTTAAAATTGCGCAACACTTGCTCGCCAGATTGTCAATCTCGATTGTGTAAGTCTATGGGACGGGTATGATTGGGGACCTTGGAAAATCGATAGGTGAAGAAATTAGAGGCGATTTGGTAAGTAGGTAAGTCGTGTCCTGAGATGGTTTGATTGGGGACAATCAAAGGTAAGTGTGGGAATGTGATGGACGGGGTCAATCATGGTGTTTAAGATGCTTAACTATGTGTTTTTAGTGTCGTTTGAGTGTTTATATGCTTTGAATGTGATAACTACGCATTTATGTGTGATTGTAGGATAAACGGCATAATTGGATGGATTTAGAGGCTTAAACGTGGTTGAGGTTGAGTTGGATGGTGAACCGAAGATATGGAAATGTTCGGGACGTTTGATGTGGCTAAATGAAGTTAAAGATGAATTTTGGATAAGCCAAGAACACCCGAGTCGGAGGCTAATAATAATAATAATAATAATAATAATAATAATAAATAATAATAATAATAATAATAATAATAATAATAATAATAATAATAATAATAATAATAAGGGACAGGTTCAAATACAAAGTAATACAAACGTGCGAAGGATGCGAAGGATCACTTTGTACTTGATAATTACGTAATGATAATTATGTAATGCCTTCATGACTTGATAATTACGTAATGATAATTACGTAATGCCTTCATGATCATACAAAAACATTACGTAATTATCATTACGTAATTATCATGTACAAAGTGCATGATAATTACGTAATGATAATTACATAATGATTTCATGAACATAAAAAACATTACGTAATTATCATTACGTAATTATCAAGTACAAAGATCCTTCGCATCCTTCGCACGTTTCTTTTACTTTGTAGAATAACCGCCCCATATTGTACTACAAATACAACAAACGTAAAAGAAAAAAAAGCATTGGAGAAAAGGTTATGATGCATTTAATGCATGTCTAAAAAAGAAAACCAAAGGAAAAGAAGTCAAAAGGCAACACATTCTTTCAGTGGTTGACCGCCGTAACACTCTTTGAAAGGCCGTAGGGGCGGCGACTCTTTGAATAATTTTTGGAAAGTCTGTTGTGATTGGAAAATAAGGAAATCTTCAACCCTAGTCGAGACCAGCCACCAGGGACGAATTTGGGAGCACTTTTTGAGAGCAAAGTAGAGCTACAATCATCATTGTTTTATCATCATTCATCAAGACTTTCGATTCCAATCATCATGTTCGGTATTATTATTCATACTTTTGAGTTGTTTCTTGTTATCATGAGTGGCTAAACATCTCTGTAATCACCTCCGGGTGTATGGTTTAATTGTGAAACTTGAACTCTTGTTTGATTTGGTTTATGGATTGTTTTTCATTTAGTTGAAGAATATTTGTGGTTTTTATCATTTAAACGAGTCACTTGTTTTCAATTGCTTATCTCTTTATCATTCACATTCGGTTTTCTTGCATCGTGAGTAGTTTGATAATTGGGAAGGTACGTGATACTTGTGGGTTGGTAATTGAATTGTACAGGTTATTATTAAAAACTTGTGTTCGGTTATCACTTGATTTGAACCGTCAAACAAAACCATGTCTATGTAGTATCCAATCATTTAAACAAGAGTAAGGTGGATCATTAACCGGAAGCCTGGAGGGGATTAGTTCTTTAATATAATTGTTTACAACTTCTTAGATTCATTTTATTAAAATTCCAAAACACATAACAAATCAAGTAGGCGTTAATTTTATTAGTTAAGTTACAAAACTATTCTTTCCACCAATTCCCTGTGGAGACGACTCAACTTCCATATACTACTATTTTTCTTATTTTGACCGACCCAACGACGTCGATCAGATAGTCACAGTCACCTATTTGAACTATTGTATAAATTTTTATCCACAACACTATTGTTTCTAAAGTGCTAAATTACATCAAACTAACTATATCCAAATTTATGGTTTCGCATTTAGGCCACAAGGGGTGGTTTAAATCTATCACATTCTTCACACTATCACACCCAATCAGATTTTACCACCTCATTTTATCACATTCTACACATTCCATCAGTAAACCCATACAACGGTGTTCACATTCTATCACTAAACTTTTATTTTTAAATAAACTAAAAACATTACATTTTTATTAATAAAAAAATAGTGTTATATTTAAAAAAAATATTTAAATATTAAAAAAAATTATTTAAATATTTAAAAATTAAATAAAAACACACCATTACATTAAATTAAAATAAAAACACACTACTACAAATAAAATAAAAACTTAAAAAAATAACACACTACTACAAATAAAATAGAAACTACTAAAAACTTAAGAAAGTTTAGGGCGTAACATTCGCCACGCCGAAACATGTTCAAAATCAACCCCGTACTCAGCCGCGTAGTCGATTTGAGCAAAGCCAACTTGCACATCTTCGGTTTCGTTGGGGTTTTTATTCACCGTTTTTTAAATAAATTTTTGAAGTTTTGACACTTCGATTGGAGGCTCGCGTGTTTACGAGAGATTGAATCACACGAACGGTTAGTTCCCCCGACAAGTTGACTAAACTCGGATAAAACTTTTTTCCAGTTCGAATTGCTCCGTCCACGAACACGACCCGTGCTAGTTGATGCGTCATTGGGGTGTACGGTATCATACGCGATCACTAGCGCGAGTTCCTCCTCTTGCGTCCAAGAAACCATGATGAGGATGATGAGTTGAACTTGGTGAATTTTTTAAGTGTATAGAAGAAGATAGATTGGTGATTGTGGGTTTGAATGGATGAATTCGTGAATATGTTATATATATATATATATATATAGGTAATTTTTTTTAAATTTTTGGTCAAAAATGACCGTTGGCTAGCCAACGGCTAGCTGCTGAACAGCGTGATGGCCATCACGAAAAAATTGATCGCGGTCGTGATAGAATCAAGGGGCGGTGTTTCACGGCTTCACGTTATCACGGGGTGCCATCACGGACCACCCCGGCTGGCCTTACTAGGGAGTAGGGATTCATAAGCAATAATAAACATTTATTAACTTAATTTATTTATCAAAGTATTAGTAAAAACCAGGGTTTTGAAAACCGGACCTAACCGGCTGGTTCGACCGGTCCGACAGGCTTCGGACCCCTGGTTGGTCTGGTTTGATACAATGGACCACCAGTGCATGGACCGGCGATCCGGGAAACCGGCTGGTCGGACCGGAAACCGATGGTTGGACCGGCTTTTTTTTGAGGTTTTTGTTGTTTGGCCGATACATTGGACCGGTGAACCGCCGGGACTACGGTTCGACGTCCACCCGGTTCCGAAAACATTGGTTAAAATGCATAAGATAAAAAAAGTAACCTTTATAGTACAATCACCGAACATTAATAAAGTTACCGCTTTTAATGTCAATCGAATTTTTGTTTACGATGTCTTGATTTCATGTTTTATCTTTTATATATATAGTTTTCAAATGATATTAACGGTAACTTTATTTATTTTTGCTTTCCAAAACAGGTTGGTTCTCCGCCGCAACGCGCGGGTGGGAACAAGCTAGTATATATAGTTTGATTGTAAACATTGTGTGCGTGGTTTGTATGTTTTTTTTTCCCATACATTCTCTCCAGCATCACCATTGAATAAAAGTTTTGTGTTCTAAAGATTCATGCGTATGAGTGTGTATTCATGCGATTCAACATGAAACGATAATCAGCTGCACAATACTAACAAGATGATGATGATTAAGGGACAACACTCGATGTGACCCATTGAAACATAATGGTTAGCTGATAGCTCCACGAAACGTACTCATCATCCCATCAAGATTAACCCTAACAATTTATGCTTGGGATTTTAAATTTTTTTACGTAGGCCCTTAACGTGATTGACTGATTGACGACAAAACACCAAGACTTTAGAGTGGAGGGAGATGGGCGGGAGAGGAGGGCGGAAGGTGATGTGGCGGCGGAACACCGCCCCTAGGGGGCGTGGAGGAGGGGGTGGGAGGGTGAGGCGGGGAGGGGAAGACCGGCGTGAGGGGGGGGGGGAGTGTGCGGGTGAGGTGTCAAAGTGTTATTGGCTGATTTTTTTTTTCTTTTTTTTATTTAACTTTAACACAATATAATATTATTCCTTTCACCCTCCTTTCCCCCCCTCCACTCCCCACAATTTTTCCCCCCACATGGATCCCACAAGTGCCACATGGCACTTCACCCCCTCTTTCCCGCCCATCCACTCCCTGTAGTCTTAGTCTTCTTCAACAAAGCAAGTCGATCGTTTGTGATTTTTAAATATTTCTTTAATAATAATTTGATCTTTTTTAAAGTGGCAGTGGTTAAAATATATATTTTCTTTAATAAAGATTAAAGTACACCCACAAAGCTTCTTCAGTGGAAGGTTTAAACATATATATATAAATCTTTCACATTCAATGAAGCGTGTAAAGCTGAGGATAAAAAGGATATTTTATGGAACTCAAAGGACTGGGGATGAAACTTGTGTGAGATATAGATATGACAAGGGTGATGCTCCTCCTTCATTTGCTTTCCTAAAACTTGTTGTTTTTCAGAGTACGTTGTGCATTAATGTTAATCAGTTGTAATCGTGTGGTCTTGAGTTTATGAGAGCAATAGAGCGGACACACACTATCCCTTAAAATTTTCAATTTAGATATCTATTATATATATAAAAGAAAAGACTTTTGCTGACGTGGCGGCCATTGGTTCCTCCATAAAACTGCCACGTGGCATTATAATTGAAAGATTTTAGTGATTTTGAATTATTTGATTTTTAATAAAAAAAAAAGATAAAACCCTAAAAAGAGATTAGTTATTTTAGGAAAAAGAATTTAAAAACAATTTAAATTTTCTCTCTCATATTTCCTCCCATAATTTTTAAACGTTAATATCTTTTATATACGAGATTTTTTAAAGAAAAATATTACACCAGATTAACGAGCGTTTTATTATCTTTCCAACGAGTACCATAGTGCTATATAAAAAAAACGGAGAAAAAAAACAACTATTTTTTTGGAGTTTCGTTTATACAGGAAACAAAAAAAAACACAAAGTGTTCAGTTATTCATTAATCATGTTTTTTCTTTTAAACCAGCTTCTTATCTACGATGTTGAAATTCAGCCCAATCGTCATGCTATCTTTTGGAATTTTACTCTTCTAAAGATGATAGGTATACTTCATCAAGAGAAGCTACGAGAAAGAAATCGTGCAACACTGCAACACATGGTGTCACCTTATAGCAAAATTATTTTTTTTATTTAATTACAAGAGTAAAAATTACTATTAGTATTAGTATTATTAGAATAGTTATATTTTTCAACCCCGGGATCCTCTCGTATATATAAAAAAGAAAAGACTTTTGCTGACGTGGCGTGCAATGGAGGCCCCAACCTTGTGCCACGTGGCATCATAATGGAGAGTTTTTGGTGTTTTTGAATTGTTTTCTTTTTAATTAAATTGAGTTATTTAGGAAAAAAGAATTTAAAAATAAATTTAAAATTTTATCTCTCATATTTCCTCC
>JAUTDX010005610.1:0-31177 GCA_030844895.1 Ambrosia x helenae
GTACCATTATTTTTGTATGTACCTTTTTAATACTAGCATAGTGTATAAGCTACTAGTTTATGTTTTATTATCAACAAGGCCTAATCTTTTGCAACCGGATGTGATGTTTGTGTGCGTCGTCCATGTGACAATCAAATGTGGGTGTAGCGATACAAAAATCTTTTTACAATTATTATTATTACCGCTACTATTAGTTACTATTTTCATTCTTGGAAAAAAATACTGTGACACCAGGGATCTACCACCCTCTCAACCGTCCACAACAAACCACACCACCAACACCACCCTCACCGACAACCTTGTCATTTGTGGCAACTTGTTACATTAACTACAAATTCATTGGTATACACGTTGCATCCTTCTAGTCCTACCACCGTCAATGAAAACGTTTAACAACCTAAACAATGAATACTTTTTTAATACAACTACTTCAATTTTACAGGTTCGACCAACATACACGGTCACCTTGTATGTTGGTCGATATTTTATGACCTTAACCATAATAAATTTGTCGGGAAAATTACCAACATAAGCATAGCTGACCAATTTATTACCAAAATGGACAAGTGTGGCTAAGTCGGTAAATTTGTGGGCAAAAACGTTGGCCGTTGTTTGTCTATTTTGGTAATTATGTTCGGTCAAATGTTTTTATCTATTTTGGTAATTCTGTTTGGTCAAATGTTTCAAGTTTCTACTTGCTATCATAAATAGGTTATGTAAGTTGCATAATCCAATGTGTAATGGTGATACATATACCGCTGCTTAAAAATCATTGTTGTCTTTCAACCTATGTTTCAGGTTGCTTCAATTAAAGTCATTCGCAATAAACAAACAGGTTTCTCAGAAGGATATGGATTTGTGGAGTTTTTTTCACATAGCGCGGCCGAAAAGGTTTTGCAGACTTATACATGCATTGCTATGCCTAATACGGAACAAACCCTTTCCGTTTGAACTGGGCCACGTTTAGCATGGGAGACAAGCGTTCAAACAACGGTTCAGATCTTTCAATATTTGTAGGAGATTTAGCTGCAGATGTAACTGATACTTTATTACATGAAACTTTTGCCAATAAATATCCATCTGTTAAAGCTGCTAAAGTTGTCATTGATGCAAATACGGGCCGGTCCAAAGGTTATGGCTTTGTAAGGTTTGGAGATGATAGTGAGAGGACTCAAGCCATGACTGAAATGAATGGAACTTATTGTTCAACGCGGCCAATGCGTATTGGTGCTGCTACTCCAAGAAAATCATCTGGTTACCAACAGCAATATGGTTCACAAGGTACATTTTTGTTCAATTTATTTTGATTTATTATTTATTTTTTGATGAAAGATGCATATAATAACAATCACATAGTTTGCTAGCATTATACATGTAGAAATGACCTATTCTTTATTTTGTTATTTTCATATTAATGCAAGGTAAGCATGGACTTCTTATAGGATTTACACACTTAAAGTTTGTAATATTATTAAGTGTTAATAATATATGTAAGTGTTATTCTTGCGTGAATATGAACCATGAGCACGTGGTAGCAATGGTAGTAAACAAGCCTAGCAGCTTGTGAGCTACTTGAGATAGGCTTGCTAAAAGTTTGATACGAGTTGAAGTTAAACAACTCGGCTCATTACACCCCTAGCCGTAGCGTAGGAAAAGGCATTATGCAAATGCAGTTTTTTTAGAATCTATTTGATATTTGTTAGGTGGTTATATGTCAAATGGTGCTCTCATTCTGATGGCGATTCAACTAATACCACGGTTAGTGTAGATTCTTGTAACTTGTTTGTTTAGTTAAACGAATCCATCGTTATCTATTAATTTTCTTGTATTTGTAGCTAACATTTGATTGGTTTTAGATCTTCGTGGGAGGGCTTGACCCGACAGTTAGTGACGAGGACCTTAAGCAGCCTTTCTCTCAGTACGGTGACATAGTTTCAGTGAAAATACCCATCGGTAAAGGATGCGGCTTTGTACAATTTGCCAACAGGTACATCATTTTTTTCTTATGAAATTTGGTTCATTAATTAAAAACATCATGTTGTTAACTACCTGTGACCAATGTTCACTGGTTAGAGTCATGGTCCTAACTAAGAATCAGAGCCTTGATGCACCAGGTGCAGCTTTATATCATTTGTTTTGTTTTCGATTCTAACATATATTGGCAGAAATAATGCTGAAGAGGCACTGCAAAATTAAATGGCACCACGATTGGCAAGCAAACTGTGCGACTTTCTTGGGGACGTAACCCAGCAAATAAACAGGTAATCCCCCCAAATTCAAGATTTCATTGACGTTTTCAGAACCTGTCCATTCAGTCTATTTTGAATCGCATCCAGTCGAATTGGCAAGTTACCTGCAAACCGGACTGAGGGGTCATCCTCTATTTAAATTTTTGTATTGTAATTTTAATTATTATTTTTCAAAATCTAATTAACCTATTTATTACTAATAAACTACAGTCTCAAGCTAGCTCATGTTATACAATACAATTTTGCAGAGAAACGAGTATTGGAACCAGTGGGGCGGTCCATACTATGGAGGGCACGTCTTTGATGGGTACGAATACGCGATGACACCACCTCACGACCCAAGCGTATACGCTGCAGCTTATGGTGGTTTATCCAATGTATGGCATTCATCAACAACAAGTAAGCTAGCAAATTATGAAGGTGAAAAAAGAATTAAATGATGAGGTGGATAGCTAGCTAGCTAGCTAGCATATCAATCAAGTTCAAAAGAAAATGGTGACAGATTTGTAGTGTCTCTTGGGAGTGTAGAATGCTCTCTCCTCCCTCTCAATATGGGGTGGTGGTTGAATTTTGACTACGTGAGCTAGATCTTTAGGGGTGGTTTTTTTTTTTTTATTAATTTCTCATGTGTGGGATTATTTAATTACACTTGATAAACTAATAACATCTAGCTTATATGGTTAGCTAGCTTCTTTATTTATACTTTGATATATTTGACCATTGAAGTTTGACTTTAGAGTTGGTCAACTATCTTAGTTGAGTTTTAGTGTAGTTTTGACTTTAGATTGATTGATTGAAGGTGGGAGTTGTTATATGTTGGTAATCTTGATAAAATAAATTAAGAAATCTGATAGTTGAGCGCTAAAGTTTTGACTTTGGAGGTGGTCAACTATTGAAGTAGTTTTTTAGAGTGTTTGGCATTGGAATTAAATCGATCACAATACTAAATGAAATGAAATGTAAAAAGAACGGAAATTACATATGAAAATTGTTAAGATTTGATAATGTGACAATGTTTGGCAACTTGATAAAACGTACTTTATAAGGAAAGTGGTGGATTTATGAGTTTTCGATGACGGTGGGAAAATGTGACGGACTAACGGATAAAAAAATAAAAATGCTAAATTAAATGGAACGATTTAGTGCAAGTTCAAGAGTATGATCCATATTACATCTTACACTTATCTTCTACGTGTTTCTCTTTTGAAATAATCGATTGTGTCTTTAGTAAAGTTGGGTTTGGGAAGTCTGTATCTTTTTCTAAGACAATCTACAAAAATATGCGGTCAACTAATTATTCCTATCCTCTCATCAATTATCAAATAATGCACAGGAGAAGTTCGGGTAATTAGAAAATATAAAGAACTAGCTTTTATCCCGGGAGTGTCCCGGGTTGAAAAATAAAACCATTATAATAATACTAATACTAATAGTAATAAATATTACTCTTGTAATTAAATAAATAAAAAAGTAGCCTTGCTATAAGGTGACACCATGTGTTGCAGTGTTGCGCGATTCTTTCTCCTAGCTTCTCTTGATAAAGTATACCTATCCATCTTGAAAAGAGTAAAATTCCAATGATAGCATGGCGATTGGGCTAAATTTCAACATTGTATATATGAACCTGGTTTAAAAGAAAAAAAAAATAATGAATAACCTGAACACTTTGTGTTTTTTTCCTGTATGAACGAAACCCCATAAAAAATAGTCGTTTTTTTCTCCGTTTTTTATATAGCACTATGGTACTCGTTGGAAAGATAATAAAACGCTCGTTAATTTGGTGTAATTTTTTTCTTTAAAAAATCTCGTATATAAAAGATATTAACGTTTAAAAATGATGGGAGGAAACATTAGAGAGAAAAATCTAAATTTGTTTTTAAATTCTTAAAGAGATTAGGGTTAGATAAGTGTAGAAGAATGGATGAAAACAAAATAAAAAAATAAATTAAAAACTCTCACATCAACGTGCCACATGACATATTCAAAAGAGGGTTAAGGCCTTCATTGAATGGCACCTCATCAATATTCAATTCTTTTTATTATAAGTTATTATAGATTTCATCATGTGATTATAGTGACAGCCTGTAATACAAAACTAGTGGGGAACTCGCGCTTCGCGGCGGGCTAAGACATAACAATAAAAATTATAGTCATTTGAATTTAAAGAAATACATAAAAGTTATTTTCTTTCAAAATATAATAAAATGTAATATACATAAAGTTATAAAACAATTAAGTTTTCATTTCTTTTTAAATTATTATTGGTCACATGCTATAATGTCTTGCTAAGAATCGTAGTAATCTACAGATATGTTTAAATGAGATCAAATTTCATAAAATGTTATGGTTTACACGATTTTTTGTATTCAAAATCCTTGTGATTTTCATGCTCGTAATAATTGAGTTTAAATCATTATTATGAAAAAAAAAAAGATCAAATGCAATTATTTATAACTTAGTAAAACTCAATTATATTTACGTTTAACAAAAGCTAATTTGGAAATCTATATAGCAGATCAATAAACTTATATAATTCCATAATCAAAGTTTAGGAAATGAATTTAAGTTTGAGATTGGTTTGTTTCTTGGTGCTACTTTAAATTCCCAAGTCAGTTGTAACTGTATTGGTTAAATGCACACCACCTCTTTAATAATTCGTTTCATGTTGACAGTCGAACCACCATATCATTTGTGTTTCTATTGGTTCTTTCACATTCATATTGTTCTTGATTGCTTTTAATTGTCCAATAAGCCATTAAGCACAACTAAATGGAATATGTCTATGAAGTTTTGTATTTACTAATTAACCATACACTTATGATCATTCTAGTGCCATAGCCTGATATAAGTTATGTGATTGCAATCACGCCTGCATTATGATATAATATTATTTCAAGTTGTTGTGAAACTGACTGCAAATTGCATCAAACTTTTTAAATTACACCAGGGGCGGATGTAGAGGTAGGTAGGTTAAGGGTAGCTCGCGCTATCCCTCAAACTTTATGGTCGCGGTGTAAAATTAGTGCGCTTTTTTTCTTCTCCATTTTTAGTATATGGACACCCTTAACAAAGATTAGGATACCCCTATGTCTAAAATAAAATTTAGTAACTCTAAACTTTCTTCTAAATTCGCCATAATTAAACCTTTTTATTTACAATTGATAAAAAAATTCAATCGTAACTTAATTTTGAAGCACATAAAACTTTCTTAAATTAATCGTAAGTCTGAAATTTGTAAAAGTAATTAATTAAATCATACTAACTTTCTTGAATAAAAACATATATTTTAGCCATATTTAATCTTCCAGATGAGTTTATTTACAAAACATTCATTTAACCTAAAAGAATTAAAACAATATTTTAATCTTCTGGATGAGTTTATTTAACAAAAATGTATTCAAACAAATGAGTTACATGTCTTTGTCATATCGAGTGGGGCGAGAAGAAAAAAAATTGGTGGGCTCAAGCCATATAATATTTAAAATCGATTTAACACCATACTTTCAAATTTGGTTTCTCCTAGTTATCCAACAGGTAGTCGGAAATCTAATCCTACCAGGTGCACTAATCAATTACCTTTACATTTAAATCAACAGTTAATCAAAGATGAAAAAGTATCTTCTTAAGACAACCACCGGTCACATATAGAAGCTATAACAGATAAAACCAAGATGACGATGTTATTCAATGATTTTGTGAGTGGTCGGGATGGCAGTCGGTGATGGTGACAACAACTTACACTATGAGACCAAAAATCAGAGACAAAGGATCTAGTGTTTGCGGAGGCTCGTTGGTGAGGCCTATGAGTTTGAAGCTTTCAGTGTGGTGGTGGTGGTTTATTGGTAACACCAACTAAGTGTGGCAAAGCTCGGAAAACAAGACCATGATTATATGTCGATGACGTGTTGTGAGGCCGATATAATAACACTAAACCGGACTTTTCATTTACCAACAATCATTAATCATAAATCGAATTGCCCATCTAGAATGCATTATATAGTAAATATAGATGAACAAATCATAAATTACCTAAGGATGTTTTTATTATCTAAAAAGACTCGTTTTGTAAAGTCAGGCTATTATATCAAAATTAAATATATATATATATATATATATATATATAACCCTAATTCTAATTTAGTTATAATGAGTCAAGTTATTCTACATAGTGTAACAAAAATGAGAAGGGTGAGAAGGATACAAAAAACACAATAGATCATGAAATATGACACATTGAGCCACAAAATATAACACAGTGTCGAACAATATAACACAATGATGAAAATAAGAAAAAGACACAATGTTACATAAAAGACACAATGATATAACGTATGTTCTAAAAACTACAAGCTAAAACCCCAAAAAAAGAAGACCTAAAAACTAACATCGTAGGGTTCGATGAGATGGTTCCAATGCCGTTTGAATGAGTTCAATTGATGAAACACGCACATTTACCTTGAAAGGTACGATTATCAATCTTGGCAACATGATCTTCCCCGATTGTAGATTCCGGTTCATTGTTTAAGTCTTCATACAACTAAAACATAATGATATGATTACGAAAAAAAACTGGGCAACTCACCGAGCATATCGATAACCTCTCCAATTGATATTAATTTGTAAAATTTCTAATCGAAATAAGTATTCTGGGATTTGAATTTAGTTTAAAAAAATAGTGAAAGAAGATAGTATAATCAGTTACTAAAATTTGAATTCAATATCACGTAAAAACAGGGATACGTATAAACGATAAAATGAGAACGTGATTAATGGACGTGTAAATGTCTATAATACCCTTCTAGTGATTAACAACAAACTTGTAGGTTTTAACTGCCAGCTCCACATGTTAAACTCTATCTACTTCCTACGCTTTGTATAATAAGGTACTTTATACTGGATACTTTTTCTATTTTTATATATAGAAATACAAATTGCAAATAGTGATTATAAAGTGAAGAGTAATACAAGTACAAGAAACCAATGAAGCCTAGCTTAATTGGTGAAATAGGGAGAGCTAAAGCGGAGGTTGATGTTTTGATTTCGGTCAGAGTCATATTTGCCATATGTGGGAGTTCTACCTAGGAGATCTCAATCTAGGTGGATGGGTAATCAGTACTGGCCTAGGGTGTTAGTCGGAGCTCCACTGACTTCACCACTTGTCTAAAAAAAATAATAATAAAAAAAAAATAAAAAAACGAGTACAAGAAAGGAAAGCATAGGTTGATTACTTGATTGATATATACATCCAGGTGTCTGTCTCTCCACAAAGCTAAAGTCAACCAACAACATCTTCCTTCCCCTTCCCCCATGAATTCATCTCTACTTTCTCTCTCTACAACAACCACTCTCTCTCCTCCTCCTCCGTCTCTGCACCGTCCGCCACTTCACTTTCCGTCCTTCCACGTCAGAGCTTCTCCTTCTTCTTCTCCAGCAACGACGTCGTTTTCTATTAATAATAATAATAATAATCATCAAGTTGTTGTTACAAGAGAGCGTGGTAAAAATAACAAGCTCATCACAGCTCTCGTAACTATTTTCCTCTTCTTAACTCTCTCTCTTTTTCTTTCTTTACGTCCTTCCTTTATTATTAAATTTCTAGATTTTTCTTCTAGATGCCTTTTTTTTTTGTTAATAATTACTAATATACTTTGTGTGAGTAGGTGTTTGATGAAATGCCTGAAAGAAAGAATGTGGTAACATTGCTTATATTTTTTTAATTTTGTGCATTTCTTCATCCTCTCTGGATTTATTTTAGGTTTTTTTTTTTAATTTTTTAATATTATTGGTCTACTTTATGACATATGTTGAGTAGGTGCTTTATAATATTCCTTATATATATATGTTTAATATGGTGCATTGATATAACACTTTCTTAATTTTTAGGTTTTAGTTATGGACAGTTCATGTTTTTTTTTTTTTTTTTTTTTTTGTCATTGAATTAATGATTAATCCGCTTTATCTGTTGAGTAGGTGTTTGATGAAATGACTGAAACTGAAAGAATGTGGTAATATTCATTATACGAGTGTATAAAATCGAAACAACGTTGGTTTTGGGATATCCGATATTGAATTGTGTTTGCGGTGTATGCATTACCGGCATCAAATTGAAATGACTTGTTTACTGATTGTAGCGTCGTTATGAACCATTGATGGTTTTGATCATGATATACATAATTACGTTTATTTTGTTGACTAGTGTCCGCAATTCTTTGGGATTGAGCCAATACATAGAACGTTTAAGGTCAACGGATGTAGTATCTATTGAAATGGGAATATGATTGAATTATAATTGATTCACTTGGTTTACAGAACATAGGATTTCCTAGGTGTAGTGTAGGGTTTAGCACACTTTCTCATTCGATGCGGTGACCCCTTTACCCCGTCCTAATTTCATGGGAGATCGGACTACCGGGCCATGACTGTTCACAAAATGGGAACATTAATACGTAACTTACCGTAAAATGGGAATTCACAAGAAGAATTAAGAATCGGATTCAGACCGTACCATACAAATGTGGAACATGAGTAAAAATGACAAGATGAAGTAAGAGATCTTGCCGAACTGGACGATGTCGACTTATCCGAACCACCTGTTCTAGGTCAAAGGAAAGGAACTTGAAATTAGGGAATGGTCATAACTTTTAAACCTGGCATGTGTTAAATACTAAAGGTTAACACTAGATCTGATTTGCAGTCTTAGGTCTGGCTGATAGAGGCTTTGTCTGCCGATATTAGTATTTAGGACCGATCGATAATGAAGCTAGATAAGTAACAATTTCATGAGTCATGACAACATGTGAATTAAAAATGGAAACAATTCATCAACTATTACTACATTATTATCAATCATAAACCAAGTGGAAATTGTTACAAGGTAAAATTCATAGCATTTTTTATGGTTTTTAGTTCTTAACGGGTCTATATGTAATTTCTGTTTGAGCAGGCAGCACATGGGATCACCTGTTTGGAGCTTCCCCTGATTCAGCATACACAGCTACCTGATCTGGAAAGACTTTCTGCTCTATTGACTGGTAACGTCCTCTTCTTATGATTCAACTTGTAGTTGCAGAACACTTCTTTCTTGAAAGCTAACACATAGTAATGAATTGTAATATGATCTTAGTTTGGTACAGCATTGGTAAACTAATATGTTATTCCGCATTGAATTATTTTTTCCCTACAACATATGAAAGTTCAAAGTTTGATATATCTGTGAATTGATTTGTAACAGTATTCTTGTAATTTTATGGTGGCAGCCACTACTTTTGATTGGATCATTATAACTTCACCGGAAGCAGCTCTGGTATTTCTTGATGCCTGGAGGTAACTAGACAACCTTGCTGCAGATAATATTAAGATACAATTCTTTCCATAGTATGTTAATTAGTGTATGAACAACATCTATACTACTTAGTTTTATAATAATCCGTCATTTATTTTATACCACTCAAAAAAAAAAAAAAAAAAAAAAAAAGAAGTCAAATGAAGTCAGTCATAAGTCTGACCTAGGAGATGTAATCAAGCCTATTGTATATCTGTTTTTTAATCCTAACTTATTTTATTAACTTTTTATTTATATTCCATAGAGCTGCTGGGGCCCCAAGTGTCAAGGTAGCTGTGGTTGGAGCAGGTACAGCAAGCATATTTGATGAAGCTGCAGTTTCATCTAAGAAATTCATTGATATTGCTTTTGTTCCATCAAAAGGTATTTTATCTGTACATTTCTTCCTATTTATTAAAATTGTGAGAATTTTATAGGTGAAAACAAGGCTGCTTACTCAGAATATGAGGTGGACCAAAGTAAGTAACATATTTTACTTTGTGAACTTTTACAGCAACTGGCAAAGTTCTTGCTTTAGAGCTGCCAAAGCATGGGAATGAATGCACTGTTTTATATCCTGCTTCTGCAAAAGCTAGTCATGATATAGGTAAGAACTCAACTTCGGTTCATATATGATTATTTGTTCATACTGTGTAATAATATATTTATCTTTTACTGAGTAGTTAGTACATATGTTGAGTTTTGACTATAGATTATAAACCAACATTATGAACTCTTGTTAAAGGATTTGTAAAGATATAACCACTTGATTCTGCAATAGTAGCTAACAAGTTCCTCTGTTTAGTCCATGAGATTTTTGTATGATTTTACATTTTTTTGTAATTCCTGTATTAGGCTGCAGTTATCACCATAGTTTACGCCCATAACTTTATTTTTTTTGGTTACATGAAAGTATGGAACGTAAATCATGGTTTTTATGTTTCAGAGGAAGGCCTTTCTAAGCGGGGATTTCAGGTTCTACGATTGAACACTTATACGACGGTAAACATTTATGTTTTCGGCTTTTTTTTTTCACGATAGTTGTTTCAAATAATGATCCATAGTATTAACTTTATTAGTAGTGTTGTTAACTATCTGGCAACCTTGAATATAAATTCTTCTAGGAAAGTGTTCAACATGTGGACCATATGATTTTTGAGCAAGCACTCTCTGCTTCTGTCATTGCAGTTGCATCACCTTCTGCAATTAGGTATGGTATGGTTTCATTTATGATAATGTTTCTTTCATTCATTTAGCTAGTTCTAATGATAAATTTTGTTTTGAAACAGAGCATGGGTCAATCTTGTATCCGGGTCAGACCGGTGGTGTGGTTCGGTGGCATGCATTGGTGAGACCACTGCTTCAGCTGCAATAAGAATGGGTTTGAGAAATGTATACTATCCATCTAGCCCCGGTCTCCAAGGGTAATCATTTTTCTCTTGAATTAATCTTGTGTCATATTTAACCTGTTTTCTTCAAATCACTATACTGTTTCATTTTACAGTTGGGTTGAGAGCGTTATCGACGCTTTAGGTGTCCATAAGCAAGTACAAAAAGTGTGAAAGCCTTTCACTCCATTATTCAGAATCAGGTATCTATTTGCAAACAGAAAAAATGACTGCTTTTTTCGTTTCATGATTGTAAGTTGTAATCGTTTTTTATTTTTCTATTCAAGACTATGCGGGTTGGTTCTCAAAAATAAAATGCCCGGTAACAGGAAAGTTGTGTAGAAAGTGTTTCCCGTTTAAATTTCACAAGATGTAGGCCGCAGTAGAGGACAGATTCCGGTTGCTGTGTACGAGGTCTCGAGACTGTAAAGGATGTCACAACAAGACATGCTTCCTCATTTTGTATATTATTTTGTTGTGTAGAATGATATTGTTCCATAAGTTATTAGCATCGTAGTTGCACACTTGCACAAGCTGATTAACAAAATGTTTAAACCCAATAGAAGAAACAGGCTAAAGGGGGACTAGCTGACTGCCTGACTTGATAGTGAATAGCCCAATGGGCCAAAGGCCCAACAAAAGTATAACTAGCCTTATTACTTATTGTCTTATTATATAGAAATATAAAATCATAGGGTTTAGAGCCATAAACAAAGTCAATGTACTTTCTTATATTTTTCATCGGAAAACTCACAACCTAATTTTGGAATGTTAAAGAACATCTTAACTTGTAAAGATACATGAAAAATTCACTAAACTTAGTTTTTGTAGTCCTTAAACTTGTGCAAATGCACATGTGTTTGAATTGTTTTGTAAAAATAGTAAACCGTTAGGTCTTCTTAAATTTGTCAAAATATAACAAGTTACAAATATGACGATACAAATTTTTATCACGTTTTTACCAATTTAAAATTTAACAAGTCATTTCTTTTATAAAAGAAACTACAAAAAAAAAAAAAAAAACTGTATTTTAGGAAATTTACAAAAGAAAAAAAAAACTATCATTTTAGACGTTGTAAAGAATTTAAAACATGCATTTTAGACATGTTTCAAGAACTTAATATAATAAATCAGTTTTATGGATTTTTTTTAATCGAGTGATTTTAATATACTAGTGGGAAACCCGCGCGTTGCGGCGGGATTGTTAAACCGAACAAGAAATAAGCGGAAAACATTGAATCACACACATGTGTGGCAACAAGTTAACTCACCATACTAAAAATAAAGTTAAAAATTATCATAGAAAAACATAAGTAAGTCGAAACCGTAAAATAACTACATAAAAAGAAATAAAAAAAACGAAAAAGAAAACTTTCATGACTTGTTCGCTATGTTTAGATGACTTGTACATCAACACACAATTATGTTTTAAAGGAAACTTACATTGAAAAGTATATAAAAATGGAACCAATATAGGAAGTACTCATTTCTCTTTCTTTTAAACACAAGATAATATTATCAAAAACAATAAGTTTGATGTATTTCATATCAAATGATTTAAGGATATGAGACAATTTTTCTTTATAACATAAATTTCCATTTTCGATCCCCTCCCTAGAGTATTAAAAATACTTATCTACCAAACTCCAGAGTTATCTTTTTATTAAGGGAAATTGGATTTTAACACCCTAAACTATTGACAATTGGCCGCTGACGCACTGAACTACAAAATTGAACAACACCGCACTGTACTTTCAACTTATTGGCCTGTATCACCCTCAGACTAACCATGGTTATTTTTTGCTGACGTGGCATGGGGAATAAGCTGACATGGCATGGACACATCAATATAACATAATGATTTCAAAATGCAAATCGTTACCTCATCATTATAAAGTATATAAAATATTATAAGAAAACATGTAGTATTATGAATTATCTTTTATATGTTTTCTATTTAATGTGTTAAAGTAATTGTATAATTAAATGTCATGTGTTCTCATAAACATCACTTAACTCTTCACTTCATTTTAATTAAATATGGTGTTTCAAAGACAAAATTGCCCCCAAAATGTAGTTATTATATGCATTTAGTGTTGTAAGATAACCAATTAAATTTGTACCTTTTGAAATTTAAGAAGTCCTTGTCAAATGTTTTATAATAGAAAATATAGATAAATGCTAGATGTAATAATATTATATTATTGTTTGTCATTTATTACACTACATTATTAAATAATAAAATGTAGAGGGGCAATATTGTAAATGAGAAATTGTTTATGCATTAACACAAAAAACAATGTTTTTTATGTGTCTTAAAATTAAATGAAAATTACTATCTTGCTCATTTAGAACCCATTATATAGTAGTATAGAGTATAGATATACATAAAAATTATAACACCCGTCATAAAAGCCAATAACAATTCTGTAAAAAGAAGCTTCTTTGCGTACAACCGAGGATACCCATGGGCCATTGGGTCGTATTATTTTTCTTTTTACCGGTACAAGTTTTTTTGTCTCATCTGTGAACTTAATTAGTGACCCAACCCAAAGTGTTGTCACTATCAAAGATAAATCACCATGGACGCTTCAATAATCTTCGGTTTTTATGGTGTCGAGATAACAATCCACTGGACCCAATTTTATTAATATCATTCCTGTAGATATGTTTGGATTATCAAGATATCAACATACTTACACCCTTCCCTTACCTGGATTCGTTTTTGAAAGTATTTGACAACTTGTGTCGTACTCTATAGTTGTATTTGACACTTATATAATACATAAAGATGAGTATGAGATGCCATATAAGAGCATTCACATCAGGTCTCTCATAATTTTTGTGAGAGAAAACCTCATATTTTAGAAAGGGGTTATGAGTGGTTGTAAATGATTGTGAGTTGATGGGGATGGAGATCCTTATGTGAATGCTCTAACACATAAAAATTAATGATGACGCGTGACATCGTTGTATACTACTTAGCTTGGCATTAGCCTCAGCATATGTTTCTAGATATGGAAATTTTGACCAAATTGTATGGAAATCGGTTAATTTCGCTTGGATTCTATTGGTAACGGTTAGGGTTGCTTCGGTTCATGGCTTGCTCGTTAGTTGGCTTATTGGCTTGCTCGTTTAAATTAAACCCCAAATTTGTATGTTATGTGTATATAAATAAATTATAACCTACAACTCTAATATGTTTTTAAGTAATGGAATATTGATTTAATAAAATACAAATTAAGGTAACCTACTTTCTTCTCTGGTTCGTTTTAACAGTTTACACAAAATTACTATTCTATTAGCCTGAATATTGTTTAATTTATTGTTTTGTGATTTTATGTATTTCGTTATGTGTAAAAATAAACAAAAAATATGAACTTTTTTTAAGATAAATGAGCCGGCTCGAGCTTTTAAACTACTGACGAGCCGAGCTTCGATTGTATAAAAAGATATCAAAACGAGCCGAGCATGAGTGTAGACGAGCTCAGCCTCAATTCGACTCATTTACAACTCTAGGTGAAACGTGAAAAATTCAGCTTACATATATTCAAATGCTTAAAATTATCCTCATTCGTTTTGTTAAAAATATTATACTGCTAACATAGTAACATAATTTCACTTAATCCGTTCATTGTCCTCTTTTGAACTAAACCCGTTTTTAGTCACTTATTTTGTCACCTCTATTTCGACCCAGTCTTCTTCACCACGTTATGTACGGTATTACCGAAACAACCCAAACCAAACCGAGCCGAATCAAATTGATAATTTAATTATGGTTTTGAGTTATGTTTAGGTTTTATATGGATTGACAATAAATGGTTAATGATTAGTGTTGCATTGGACTATTGATAGCGGAGCTTTTGAACAAGTATTTGACCTGTGGGCAGTGGGTTATACAAAAGAAGGGGCACATCTGTGTTTGTAGCAAGTGGTTCCTTTTACACTTTTATCATGGTCCCAACAAGGAAACCAAGACAAGACCGTGCACCACCCTTTTCCAATAATGGGCTCTAGAATCCAATGAAGGTGGCATTGGCCCTATTCTTTAAAAAGAAAAAAACTTTTGCCTTTTACTAAAAAAATCAGGAACTTCAATTTTGTTAAAAGTTTGAGATACGTGTTGGAAAGTGAATCAAGGGGGGATCAGAGCAATGTCATCATTTCCCGGAATAGAAGATTATGGCAGCTAATTGAAATCAATTTTATAGCCGTTAGGCTATATACCTTGTTTAGACTATATGCAAAAGCTTATTAATAGGACCCATTGTATCGATCTAAACACACAAGAACAATATACATCTTTTTCAGTCTATATTTTTTCTGATTTTCATCATGGTATCAGAGCAGAGTTCGTAAACTGACCTGCTCATCATTTACCGAGTAATCTATCCCTGTTTATCCAAGCCACCATGTCCGGAGACGGCAACTCGATTTCCAACTTGTTCTTACAACTCACAAACCTATTAAAAAATTCCCAGCCACAAAACCCGAAATTATCCGATAGTCTACAAATCAACCTCAAACTCAATAATCAAAATTACGCTCTATGGACCCGAATGATTCGAGTCGCTATAGGCGGAAAATCGAAAGCCTTGTTAACACACTTAACCTCGAACCCTCCAGATCCAAATGATGAAGGATTCGAGCAGTGGGAACAAGACGATTTGGTCGTCTTTTCATGGCTTATACAAAACATTGAACCACAAATCACTGGCAACCTAACCGAGCTTCCCACAGCGAAATCGCTATGGGATACTTTGGTGGTTACATACAGCAGTAATAATAAGGAAGCGGCTCACCAAAGCATTCTGGGAACCGACCCTAGTGATTCAAAATCACAAGGAATTGCAGTAGGTCTTGCAGCCACCGAATCAAGCCGACCCAGACTTGTTACCAAGGGTCACTGCCGGTCAGGAATAATAGGAAGAAAGAACGGATCCGTCGCCACCAGCGACGCCGGCGAAACCAGCGGCGGCGGCGACCAGAAAGAACCGGACTTCGGTGGGATAGCTTTCTCTGAGAAAGAAGACGCTATGGATGGAGGTAACCGGGTTGAGGGTTTAACCTCAAATCCGATATGTAACGCTAAATCCTTTTCTCCAATTTATTTTGATTTGTTTAATAAAGAAGAACAAAGTTATATGGATCAAAGAAAGAAGGTATGTGATATGGGCAAGGAATCGTTGCACAGTGAAAACAGAAAACAATCTTTTTTAAATAAAAAAGGTATGGTTAAGATGAAGCTTGATGAAGACTTGAGATCATCGCCCATCGGTAATTGTGGCACCTTGAAAAAACAACGGAAGCAATTTTTTAAACAAAAAGGTATTGTAGGACAAGATCACTTTTTTAAACATAAAAAGGTCTTGGTTCATAGAAGGTGGTATAAAAGAACTAGAATAAAACCCCATAAAAATTTTAGAGGGTTTCATAAAATTAAACTTTCGTTTTTTAGAAATAAAAATAGAGTTTTCTTAAAAAAATAAAAAATTAACTGTTCGGCAGGCTAATATAGCTCAAAATTGCACTAAAACAGACGAATCATGGATTTTTGACTGTGGTGCCACTGACACCATGACCTATGATAAATCTGATATTATTTCTAAAGGTAAACCTAGAATCAACAATATCAAAACTGCTAATGGGGGGGATGTTCCTGTGAAAGGAGGAGGAACTATTGAAATATCTCCAACTTTAAAACTAAAAAATTGTCTCTATGTTCCATCCCTGTCACATAAACTGTTATCCATTAGCCACATTACAAAAGAGTTAAATTGCACCGTCTTGATGCATCCAACCTTTTGTATTCTTCAAGATATCAGGACGGGAATGATTATTGGGCGTGGCACTGAACGGTCAGGATTGTATTATGTGGACGAAGTGACACAACGGGGAAATGTGATGCTTGCTCATGGGACTACAAATAGAGAAGCTTGGCTTTGGCATAGGAGATTAGGACACCCGTCTAGTAGCTATCTACATATTTTATTTCCAAAACTCTTTCCTTCCAATAAAACCCTAAATTGTGAGACGTGTGTCCTAGCTAAAAGTCACAGACATACGTATCCTTTAAATAATACTAGGGTTGAGACTCCTTTTTCTTTAATACATTCTGATGTGTGGGGTCCCGCAGAGGTTAATGGGGGGCAAAACTTTCGTTTCTTTGTTTTATTTATTGATGATTGCACTCGTATGACATGGATCTATTTTTTGAAACATAAATCCGAGGTCTTTGAAAAATTTACTATTTTTTATACTATGATACAAACTCAATTTAAAACTAATATCCAAATTCTTCGATCTGACAATGGCGGAGAATACATAAATGAGCCTATGAAACAATTCTGTCAAAACAAAGGAATAATTCATCAAAAGACGTGCCCCTACACTCCTGAACAAAATGGCACCGTTGAACGAAAAAACCGTATTCTTTTAGAAATCACACGGGCCTTCCTAATTGAGTCTCAAGTTCCCACATCTTTTTGGCCAGAAGCAGCTGCAACTGCCACATACTTACTTAATCGTCTTCCTACAAAAGCCCTCAATCTTAAAACCCCTATTCAAGTCCTTTCTGAGTTTGCCAACATCCCTCCTCCTCTCACTTTGCAACCACGAGTCTTTGGATGCACTGTCTATCCTCATATCCCTAAACATGATCGAGGAAAACTAGGCCCATGCGCAGAAAAATGCGTGTTTGTAGGCTATGGAATCAATCAAAAGGGATATCGGTGTTACAGTCCAAAACGTCGACATGTGTACACTACTCTTGACTGTGACTTCCTTGAAACCGAATTTTTCTACACCTGCCAATACAGTGGTCAGGGGGAGAAGAAGCATATTGACCCACTAGATTGGCTAACATGGGCTCCCTCATCAATAAGCAGAGATCATCATAGTACCCAACGAGACTCACCTGCTTCCCTACATTCCAGTGCCACTGACCAAGAATCTCCTTGTCCTACACCTACACCTACACCTGCATCCCAAAGTTGTGAACCTCAAAACCTTCAAACCACTCAAAACGAGGAACCACAGAGTCCTGCTTCTAGTATGACTAATAATGAATTTGCAAATGATACATCTAACAGTGAAATAGCAAGTGAACAGGTTATGCAGGAAGATCAAGATGAATCAATACAGGAAGAAGAAAATGAAATAACCAAGAAATACGTTTTACCTCCCAGAGCCAATAGAGGAGTACCTCCAAAACGATATTCTCCAGAAAAGGAGACAAGATCAACTAGATATCCCATGGCTAATATGGCAAATGGAAAATTGACTGAAGAAGCTAAAGCCTTCACTACGGCCCTCCTTAATGAACAACTTCCAAACTCCGTAGAACAAGCCTTGAAGTCCAAGGAATGGAAAGATGCTATGGAAACAGAAATGGATGCGCTTATGAAAAATGAGACTTGGGAAAAGTGTACCCTTCCCTCAGGAAAGCGACCAGTTGGATGTCGATGGGTCTTCACCATTAAACACAAACCAGATGGAACAATAGAAAGATATAAAGCTCGGCTGGTTGCCAAGGGATATACACAAACATATGGGATCGACTATTCTGAGACATTCTCTCCAGTAGCCAAGATCGATACAATCCGTGTTCTGTTATCTATTGCTGCAAATGAAGGATGGCCTCTTCATCAATTTGATGTTAAAAATGCCTTCCTTCATGGAGAGTTGAAAGAAGAAGTGTATATGGAGGCACCTCCCGATTCACAAATAACTTCAAAAACCAAGAAGTGTGTCGATTAAAAAGGACCCTCTACGGTCTAAAACAATCGCCTCGAGCTTGGTTTGGTAGATTTACATTGGCTATGAAGAAATACGGGTTCAAACAAAGCAATTCTGACCATACCTTGTTCCTCAAACGAAAAGGTAAACTCGTAACTTGTTTAATTTTATATGTTGATGATATGATTATCACAGGAAACGATAGAGAAGAAATGGAAAAGCTAAAGGCAAATCTATTCAAGGAGTTCGAGATGAAAGATTTAGGAAGACTAAAGTACTTTCTTGGAATTGAAGTCCTAAGATCAAAGCAAGGGATCTTCATATGTCAAAAGAAGTACATTCTTGATCTTCTTGCCGAAACAGGAATGATTGACTGCAAACCAGCTGATACACCGCTGATAACCAATCAAAAACTCTACATGGAAGAAGGAGCAAAATTGGCAGATAAAGGGAAATACCAACGTTTAGTGGGCAAACTCATATATCTCTCACACACTCGCCCAGACATTGCATATGCAGTGGGAGTGGTTAGTCAATTTATGCACCAACCCCAAGTCAACCACATGGATGCTGTTAGAAGAATTATCAGATACCTTAAAAAGACGGTTAGCTATGGTATTCTCTTCCAACCGAACAAACATTCGAGGATTCAAGCCTACACAGACGCTGATTGGGCAGGAGATCAACAAGACCGAAGATCTACATCAGGATACTTCACGTTAGTTGGAGGGAACTTGGTTACTTGGAGGAGTAAGAAACAAAAGGTAGTTGCTCTATCTAGTGCTGAAGCTGAATTCCGAGGTATTGCAAGGGGATTGGCAGAGGTCTTATGGATACGCAAGCTCCTTACTGAAATTGGATTCATTCAGAAAGAAGCAAGCAAAATCTTGTGCGACAACAAAGCAGCTATACAGATTTCCGAGAATCCAGTACAACATGACCGTACAAAACATGTAGAAGTCGACAGGCATTTTATCAAGGAAAAAATCGAAAATGGAACAATAGAACTTCAGTTTATCCGGTCAGAGGATCAATTAGCAGACATACTTACAAAATCAGTCAACGGAAGACTTCATAACAATTGCCTGCACAAGTTGAGTATCGGGAATCCCACTACTCAACTTGAGGGGGAGTGTTGGAAAGTGAATCAAGGGGGATCAGAGCAATGTCATCATTTCCCGGAATAGAAGATTATGGCAGCTAATTGAAATCAATTTTATAGCCGTTAGGCTATATACCTTGTTTAGACTATATGCAAAAGCTTATTAATAGGACCCATTGTATCGATCTAAACACACAAGAACAATATACATCTTTTTCAGTCTATATTTTTTCTGATTTTCATCAATACGGATCTTTGTTTTGTGCTCTAGTCATTTAGATGTTTGTGTACTATGAAGGTTACATGACAAGTGCTCTAGTCATTTAGATGTTTGTGTACTATGAAGGTTACATGCCAAGACCATTATAGGGTTATGGTTATCAGACAAATCGAATTGTGTTTTCATATCGGATTGTGCTTTTTTGCTATCGTAGTAAATTTGAATGTCTAGTGTTATAAATGTGATGAACGGTCAAATCGGCTATATCTTTGATGAGGAATTGCTTTGTATTATTATTTCTAACAAAAGCTCAATGTTATTTTTTTAATTTATATAAGATCGTTGACATGAGATAACTAGTTTTGATATACAAATGGGGATATGGGTATATTCGATACAAAACTAAATGTAAATAAAAAACCGTCAACACTTGTGCGTTGAGTTGGCTACATATAAGAATGAAGAGAAATAGAGTGGATTATGTGGTTACATGTCCGTATTACTATTGTGTACCATATTGAAGAAACACGAATCCTAGATTGTCGGGTTAGCGCCAATCTTGGTAGTGATTCCACAGGGTTTTTATAAAGAAGTATGTTTATAAAAATGTGATAGGTCTAAGAACAAGACCAAGGATGTTTAGAGACAACAAGTTAGAAGAGCCGAGCCTCTAAATGTTAGCAAATAAACAAAGGTTGGAAAAGTACGATGTGCTCGTAATCTTTTCTGTGAAAGTGTTCGTAAAATATCGGATGCCAATAAAAGGAGAAGAAGCTCTCCTTTTATAGTACCTCGATATACGACTTTCTCAACCTGTCCTCTACCCTTGATGGGGCCCGGCCCAGGTAGAGTTGTCTCTAGGTTTCCGGCCCAAGTCCCTAGGCCCAATGGTGCAAGTGGGTTTGATAAAAAAAAAGAGGGGAAAGGGGAGATGTTACCGTCCTGACGTAAATACACGTGGCGTCCGTCAATTGGACGCTGGTGGGCGGCGGACGCCCTAGTGGCTGTAGCAGAGCGGTGAGTAATCATCTCCTTCTAGAAGAACCAGAGACAAGTTGAAGGGTTGCAAAAGTCTTTGACGAAGATATCTTGGCTGGGAGGCTGCCACGTCATCGTCCTTTGTATCTGTCAGGACGTGCGCAACCATTGATTGGCTAGAAAGTCTGACGGGCAGCCTGCAGCTACAGGAACAGTTGCCTTGGGCAGGAGTGTGTGTCTCGAGGCTTCCCCATAAGGTATCTTTGTAATCGTGTTGGTGAAACTTTGTGTATCTTGTTGAAGAAGCTTCACAGTGTGTCAGTCCCGCTGACGTAAAACGGACGGATAAGTCTGCGTCATCTGTAAGATGGACGCTAGTCTGTTCGCTGACGTAAAACGTGCGGGTGACGCAGCGTCAACCGTTAGATAGATGCTAGTCTGTGCGCTGACGTAAAACGAGCGGTGAAGCAGACTGACGCTAATGACCCTGTTTACGTAAGAACGGGAGTATTGTTTGTAGGTTGTGATATGGTTTCTTGCTGACGTTTTTATACCATATCCCTTCACATATTAAAATGAATACATAGAGTGTTTATGCTAGTGTTATAGTTATCTATTTAAAATTGGTTTTATATAAAATGATGTATAAATTCGAGCGCTTGGCAGCGGTTGTGGGTTGTCAGCCAGGTTCTTTCCCTTTTGATTATTTAGGGGTTTCGGTTGGGGCAAACATGAATAGGATTAATGGTTGGCGGAAAATTGTTGATGTTTTTGAAGCTAGGCTCGCTTCGTGGAAGGCGAATCTTCTTTCTCTTGGTGGGAGATTAACCTTGCTGAAGTCGGTTTTACAAAGCTTGCCTATTTATTATTTTTCCTTGTACAAGGCTCCGTTAGGGGTAATTGACAAGCTGGAAAGCATGATGAAAAGATTCCTGTGGTCGGATTCTAGTGATAAAACAAGATCCATTGGGTTGCGTGGGATAGAGTTACTCGGGATAAAAAAAATGGGGGTTGGGGATTAACCGATTGAAAGACGTAAATGATGCTCTTTTAGCGAAATGGGCTTGGCGTTTTCGGACGGAGGAAGGATCCATTTGGAAATCGATTATTTTAGCTTGTCATAATGGTAGGAGTAGATGGTCCGGGCTTCCTCGTGTTGCAGGTAAAGGGGGAGTGTGGTCTTCTATTGTTTTGAATTGTGAAAGATTCAAATGCGGGGATAAGTTTTTCCTGGATCTCTTGAAAGGTAAAATCGGTGACGGGAGTCGTATTCGTTTTTGGGAAGACTCTTGGTTATTGGATGTGCCTTTGATGCATCAATTCCCTCGTCTTTATCAGTCCTCGCCTTTCAAGAAAAAGATAGTCAAAGAGTGTATCATTAATTCTATTTGGAGCCCAGTTGACTTCTCGTTGTGCAGAAGCTTGGAGGAAGTCAACGAATGGGCCGGCTTATCGGATCTCCTTGCTCAGGCCCATTTATCCGATTCAAGTGATTCGTGGGAATGGGCTGGGTCGGCTAGCTTCTCTGTTGCGGAGGTCAAGGCTTATATTTTCAAATCCAGGGAGCCCAGTAATCAGTTTAAAATGAAGTGGGTTAGTTGGGTGCCTTTGAAGTGTCAGGTTTTTGCGTGGCGGGTTGAGATGGATAGGATTCCTACCGTTGAAGGCCTTAGAAAAAGAAACATTTTCATCCCTAATGACCGCTGTAAGTTGTGTGACGCGGCTTTTGAAACTTCGGAGCACATTTTTTCGGGGTGTGGGTTCTCTTTTGGTGTTTGGGTTAGTATTTGGAAGTGGTGTGGCTTAAACACTAGTTTGGTCTCTAACACTCAAGAGCTTCTCTCCTTGTATAAGTCAGCGCAAGGAGGTAAGTGGGGCAAGAGAATCGTCCACGAGTTATTTTGGTGACTTTTTGGATGCTGTGGCGCGCTAGGAATGATAAAACTTTTAGGGGGTTAGAGCCTAAAATTCCGTTTGTTGTTGGTAGTGTAAAGTCTTTGTCGTTTTTATGGTTTAAACATAGGACTAAGTATTCCGACCTTCTTTGGGAGGATTGGTGTGCGAGTCCGTTGTATATGTTGTAGTTTTTGGGGTGCTTTCCTCTTCTTGAGGTTGCCCCCGTGTGTTTAATGAAAGTTAACATTCAAAAAAAAAACTATAAACCTAATTAGGGTTGCAAACGAACTGAACTTTCAGCGAACAGTTCATTAACCGTTCGACGGAAAGTTTGTTCGTTTTCGTTCGTTTAATAAATGAACGAACAAGAACAAAAAATTCCGTTCGTTTAGTTAAACGAACGAACATGAACAAATGTCGCGTTCGTTCGTTTATGTCCGTGAACGTTCGGTAACTTGTTCGTTTATGTTCGATAGTTTATCAAGGTTTTTAATTTTTATACTTTTTTATATTCTTTTATTTTTATTTATTTTACACAATAAATAATATATATGAGGTAAATATATAACTATATACGATCAATAAACCTACTTTTTGTATCCAAACTCATTATATGTTTCCACGTTCTAACGCCCTTCACCAAAACTAAGTATGAAGTATGTTTAGACAATTAGGTTATATTTTGGGTAGATCTAGCTAATGTCTTAATGTATGTGAATTCGATGTTATTCAAAAGTTAATATATATATGTTTGTGTTTGTTTCCGTTCATGAACACTTCTTTGTGTTCATGAATACTTGTTTGTGTTCATTAATGTTCGTTTGTGTTCGGATGCATTCATGAACAAAATTAACAAACGAACACAAACGAACACGAACATGAGTGTTTTCTTAACAAACGAACACGAACATAAAATCTCGTTCGGTAAGTGTTCATGAACGGTTCATGAACACATAATTTTCTTAACAAACGAACACGAACAAGGCTTTATTCGTGTTCGTTTGGTTCGTTTGCAGCCCTAAACCTAATCATTTGGAAAGAGTAGTGTACGAAATTCTATGTCATGTATCTTACTTGCTTTATGGTTAGTTTAACGAGGGTTTGCATTGGAAGTTACATTCCAACAACAAAATATTGTGATAATAGCAATGACTAGTGGGATTTCCATGGGTGTTGCGATACGGTATCATTATGTTAGTGGTACTTGGTATAGCAACTAAAAGATAAAATCTAAAAAAGAAAGTTGTAATATACTCAAAAAGATATCGACACGTATTTTATATCGATCGAAACCATATAAAAAAAACTCTTATATACGGTAACATGGATAAAAATAAGCATGTCCTTTAACGATGTCATTCATCAGTTGAACTTACCATTAGTATTAAGTCTTTTTGAGTACCAACCACTTCATTAGGCATGTGTAGTGGAGGGGCGTTATAGGGCGTTATGGGGATTAAAATATTATAAAATAATAGAAAGGGCGTTATGGGACGTTATAGGAAAAGAGGGTGTAGTGGGAAGGGCGTTATGGGGCTTTATAAATGATTGGGTAATCATTGCTTAATTATTGTTTTCTTATTTAAATAATAATATTAATAATAGTAATAATAATAATAATAAAAATTTTAACCGAAAATTTATTAAATTATAAAATAATAATAAAAAAATAATATTTATTAAAATAAAAAATAATAATAAAAAAAATATTCAAACGTTTGAATTTCAAACGGTTACTATTCCAAACGTTTGAATTTCAAACGGTTATTATTCTAAACGTTTGAATTTCAAACGTTCCCCCCCCCCATTTCAAACGTTTGAATTTCAAATTTCCCCCCCCCCCAACGTTTAAATTTCAAACGTCCCCCCCCCCCAAAACGTTTGAATTTCTAACCCTATAAATACAAGACCAAAACTCATTCTCAGTCACAACTCCTCCTCCTCCTCAAACCAATGAAAGATATGGGTGGCGGTTATGCTTACGAAGCTGCCGGACCTTTTTATCTCTGGCGATACTCTCGCCGGAGACAACGACTACCATTTTCATCTCCTCTTCCTCCTGCACAACCAACCTTTTCATCTCCTCCTCCTCCTCCTGCACAACCAACCTTTTCATCTCCTCCTCTTCCTGCACAACCAACCATTTCATCTTCTCCTCTTCCTGCACAACCAATCTTTTCATCTTCTCCTCCTCCACAACCAAGGTTCTATCCTCCTCCTCCTGCACAACCAATCTTCTCTCATCCTCCCCCTCCTGCTACTCAACCAGATGAGGATTTCATTGATGAGGAGTTGGACTGGGCTTTGAATTATACCATGGCTCAAATGGAAATGGACCGTCTAAGGTTGGCGGCACCCACCCCCTGGTGTTCCCAGAGTACACCCACCCCCCACCACCAGCGTACACCACCCCCACCACCAGCGTACACCCACCCCCACCACCAGCGTAACCCCACCCCAAACCCTCCTCCTCCGGAGCCATATGAGGAGGAGTACGAAGCACTTAGAGCTGTTATAGAAGAAGAACGATACTACTACTACTCGGGATCAACTTCTAAGTATTGCCGCATCCCCTCGGAAGCGAGGTCCGACAGTCGCGATAACGACCGTTCTGTGTCACCTCCAGCGTATATGCTGGAGGACCGGGACAATTACTCCCCTAGTGGGGGGTTTAGGTTTTAATAAGTAATTAAGGATTATATTATGTGTTTATGTAACGTTTTAATAAGTAGTTTAGGATTAGGTACTGTGTTTGTAATAAGTAATTTAGGATTGTATTATGTGTTTATGTATTAATGTGTTTATTTAATGGTTTAAATTTAAATTTTATATAATTTGTTTATCTAAACTAACATTAAACACAAAAAACAAATAAAACATTAAAATTAATAATTAAACATAAAACATTAAAGCATAACATTAAACACTAGTGGGAATGCCCGCACGTTATTGCGGGTGCGTTTTGTTTTATTGCCTCAAAGTTGTTGGTGTTTGTGGTGCGTGTATGGCATTTATGGACGATTCATTATGGTGATACTAAGTATGTAGAAAGCAACAACCTAATATTTAGTTATAAAATATTTAGTATCTATGAGTTTTTGAGTACCTTGAATAAGTTTGTAAAACTACCGTTGGATACTTTATATTTCGACAATTATCAAACTATGTTGTATATAAACAAGGAATATTGGATTTAAATACTCCAAACTTTTAGAGTTTGGCCAGCAATACTCCCAACTACGAAAATGTTTATCAGCACTCTCAACTTTTAAGGTATTTTCCACTGGCACTCCCAAACTAACCCAGTTAGTTTGTTCAGTTTAGTTTGCTGACGTGGCATGCTGACATGGCCATTATTGCTGACGTGGCAAGCTGATATGGCCATTATTGCGACGTGGCATGATGTGGAAGATGATGTGTCATCTTATGTGTCAGCCACGTCAGCAATAATGGCCATGTCAGCATGCCACGTCAGCAAACTAACTGAACAAACTATCTGGGTTAGTTTGGGAGTGCCAGTGGAAAATACCTTAAACGTTGGGAGTGCTGATAAACATTTTCGTAGTTGGGAGTATTGTCGGCCAAACTATGAAAGTTAGGAGTATTTAAATCCAATATTCCTATAAACAAAGCTTTATAACATAGATTTTTAAAATGTAATACAGAGTTAAAAATGATGCAGTCAAAAAATTCAACTCTAGTAAGTTCTATAGTTTTTTCATTGTATGTAGTTTATTTAACAAGTATTGTGTTTGCTATGTTCAACCGGTTGGTTGTTTCCGCAAACTGAAATTAATTATGTTAATAAGTTGAATTAAATTGATAAGAATGGGACCACCAATATTAAACTGACCCGAGTCCATTTAGACTAAACCATTCCTAAAAATTTTGTGTTGGATTGATGGCGTGTTAATTCACACCCTAGCTCCATGTCCTGAACATATAGTTCTGTTAAAAAGTTTGCACATGTAACGACTTATAGAAAGTTATTTGGAAAATACTATATAGTTAGATTGAAGTCATACTTGGTGGTTAGCAGGAATAAGATATAAAATCATATATCTAGTATCAATAAAAAAGATATAAAACCCAAAAGCTACATAATAAGATTAGCGAGTCTTAGGGCAAAGATAACATTGTCCTGTATCAATTAAGTTGATGCGTCTGTTTCAAAACACATTCTCTTTAAATCTCTCATTGTTTTAATTTCCTACATAGAAATTTTTACTTAACAATAATAGACCGAAACTCGAGCAAGAAAAAAAAAGAGTAAGCCATTAGATTGGATAAATAATGCCATACCATATTGTTCAACCATCTCTAGTCCCTGACTTGGCTATCTCCTTTGGGTCCTACAAAAGATCATCAACAAAGAAACTTCACGATAATTAATTTAAATCTCAAATATTTTACAATTTATCAAATGAAGTTGTTGAGCCAATACAAAGTAAAAGCGTATGCCAAGTTCAATATTTCATTGGGAAAAAATAATGCAATACATACCGTTTTAGGCTGATGACCCAGGCAGAAAGCTTTCGTCTTTGTCTCCTTTTCACAAATCATAAATCGTTCCATTTCACGCTCGATATGCTTGCGCGCATCCATTAAAGCCTGCTAGTAAGAGGCACTAACCTATGTCCACATGCTTGGTCGTCCCTTTTCACATATAAATGGGAAGCATATTCTATTTCTCTATGGTTGGAGATGAGAAGAACGAGAAGCATGTAATTTTTGAGACATGAGTAAGTGAGGATACATATACACTTCATGGACACTCAAAGGTCTTAATATTAAGCATTCAATTAAGATTTATTGTGTTTTATGAGGGTGAGTTACATCTTGAGATGGATATAAAGTATGTATTAGATACATATACAATTGGCATTAAATGTTGTACAAGAGGGCATAAAAGGAAGAAATTGGACAAAAATTATAGATTTATACTAAGACTCTTAATATGCCATCTTAAAAAAAGATGTAAATTTACCTTCTTAGCCATCAAGCACCCATTATATAGTAGTATAGATTACAAATTAAAACACTAAACATTAAACATTAAAGCATAATATTAAACATTACACATTATTAAAACACTAAAACATTAAACAAAATAATAATGCATCATAGACCACGACGAAAGATTGGTGATGTGGAAGTCGCTTTTTTAGCGCTGCTGATAAGCGTCGTGTGTAAGTTGAATTCTCATCTGTTCGCTAACGCCAGGGTGCGTCTCCATCGTCGCTTCATAGACGGCGTGCATCTCCTACAATTATTTTGTATGGCAGACCACTTACTAGAGATCTGATCAACGTTACGGTTGTTCGTTTCGCTAATTCGGTTGTACTCGTCCAACACATTGTGCCAAAAATCCTTCCTATTGTTTGGCGGGTTCTCCTTAGTGTTGATCCACGCCGTCACCAAATGGAGTTGATCCTGATTAGTCCACCTTGCCATGCTTTTGGTTTGTGTTTGTTTAAGTATATGTGTTTGTGGTTGTGTTTGTGTTGTGTATGTATATATATATGAGTTTGTAAAAATAAAAATAAAAAAAATCGTTGCCTCCCCAACGTTCCTTCCCAACGGTCACATTTCAATTTCCAACGTTCAAATCCAATGCACAACGCCCGCCATGACCATAACCCCCCACCAAAACGCCCCCATAGCGCCGGGGGGGGGGGGGGGGGCGGTGTTCCCAGCGCTATGGGGCCAAAACGCCCCCCATAACGCTTCCACTACAGATGAACTTAGCATGAAGTTGTTCTTTGCCAGCAATAACACTACCACCAATAGTAGGCTTCTTTAGCCATAATTAGTGGTAAGTATTTCCATGAATCCATCGGTAGAAACACTCAACAACATCAAAACTTACGATTTGCACTTAACATATATTGGTAGTAATACTCTCACTAGCATATATACATTTAACCATTTTGTCAGTAATAAGTTAGTTGCAAGATCATAGCCTCAACAAAATAGCATATATCTTGAGGGTTAAATTGTGGAATATGTAGATGTAAATATCACATATGCTTATGACTAGAAGAAGACGTTATGCCCTTCCCCTCTTATCTTCCCTTAACTTTGTCTGTAGTTGACGTATAGGCTTTCTTATTCAAGTATTGTTACGTGTATAATGAATTATTAAATATCACAATTCCTCTTTCTATCAAACATTTTTTTTTAAATATAGTGTCGATCAATTCCATATGTATGTAATGGAAAAACATGAATAATAATAATATAGTAATAAATTCATACCTTATAGGTGGGACGGGGCACTATCAGAATTGGACACGGGTACCCCACTACCAGCACGGTTACACCGCCGCACACCGTGCTGGTAGGGGTCCCGTGAACCGTTTGCTGGTTCTAGTTAACAGGCTGGTAACCATTAATAATAATTGCAACGATCGATTTTTAGTATTTATTTTATTATTTTTTTGACCGTTTGAATGAATTTAATATAAAACGGTAACAATTTGTTGAACGTTAATCTAATAATATAAAACCAAATCCAAATTCAATCCCTCCCCCCACTAAACGTTGATCAAAATATTATCAATTTTCCATCTTCAAGTTGATCACAAATGGCAAACCAAAACCCAAATCCAATCACCAATCTCGCCCCCACTAAACCGTGTTGCGACAACCAATCTGGAACTTGGAGGATGAACTCGCTGGGTGAATAGCTATTTTTATATTGCTATTCAAGAGTTAGGACCCGAGTGAAGGCAAAGTTTTTGGAAAGCGGTTTTTCACAAGATTCAATGAAAAAACTGGTGAAAACAATCGTTCAACGGGACGCGATATATGGAAAGTATGTATCTTAAAGTCGAAAGTGTGCAATATTTGAGCAATTTTTCGTAAAATGCGGTGAACGACAATCCGGGTTTAAACGAAGATGAAGCGATTGAAGAAGCCCTAACCAATACGAACCATACACAATGATAACTACCCGAGGGTTGAGGTTTGGAGAGCTATGAGAGACGTTTTCTAATATAGTCGTGTTTCTACTATTTATTTATGTTTTTAAATAATGGTTTGATTATGGGATTTATGTTATTTTATGTTTTTTTTTATGTAAGTTTATTTTATTAGTTTAATAATATGTTTAACTAATGTTTCTTAAAAAAAAATACTAAAATATAAAGATTTCAGTGAAGTGAATCAGTTAAGTGCTGCCTCTAAAAAAGTATTTCAGTGAAGTAAATCAGTGATGTGATGTGGCAGTGTATAATTGGTTAAAATCAGTTAAGTGAAAACTTTATGCTAAGAGCACCTCTTGAGGCCTAAGCCAGTGAGCTAGTAACACTGCAGATGAAACACACCATCATCGTTGTGTCGGGTTCTCTTTAAGGTGTACAGTTTTGATGACTTTAGGTTCTTGAATTATCAGGGGCGTAGCTTTTAAAGGGGGCGGGGAGGGGGGCCCACCCCCCAAATTTTTGCTAAGAAATTTCGATTTTATAGTATTCGCGTAGAAATTTTTTGGTATATAAGGTTTCGACCCCCCGAAACTGGTTTTCGATCCCCTCGAAACTAGTGACTTCCGACCCCCCGAAGTTTCGGGTCAAGCTTCGCCACTGTGAATTATGAACACGTTTGAGAGAGAGGTAACGGGGAGGACGATTCATTAGCATTATGGTGTTATGATTATGTCAACCCTTACCTCATAATAAGCTATATATATATATATATATATATATATACATATACACACACAGTTGACACCTAATAGTAAACATGGGTATTTTATCCATCAAGGATATACCAGTTATAAACTTAGAGATATTATAGTAATTGACCAGTATTATATAAATGGATTGTGATGGGTAAATATGAATATAAATATATAAACATAATCATCGTCATGACTGTTGGAGATGTTGTCTTCGTCAGCCAACATTATAGGCCTGGCCCAATATGATTAACTTGGTGATTAAGTTTAGCATAGGGTTTAACCCATTTAGGAGCCTATAAAATATATCTCTTGTACTTGTAAGTTTACATCACTCAATAAAAAGAAAACCCGAGTTGCCCCCGTGGACGTATGTCAGTTTAGACCGAACCACGTAAATACTTGTGTTCGTGTGCGTGTGTGTTCTCCGATCCTAACAACTGGTATCAGAGCCTAGGGCTCGAGAAGATCGTCTCCGCCAGCAGGTGTGTCGGGTCGGCGGAGGGCAGGCGGAAGTGAAGGAAGAATACATACCTGTTAAACTATCACAGCCACCACCTCGCGCCGCCGCACGTCACTTCTCCAACCCATCACCTACTCCAACCAGC